>JAYDZE010079725.1:0-24953 GCA_034509125.1 Monilaria moniliformis
TTTTCTTCAGATTTGCATTGAAAGCGAAAGCTATTAAGGGCGTGAAGGGGGCGAAAATAAAGGAGAGATTCTTTGAGAATAAAGAGAAAGGCGCAACGTTAAAGAGAAAGAAGTATTGACGCACAGGAAAAAGGAGCTCAAAAATCTCGGTTTATTGAGAAAGTTGAAGGATAAAGTAATTCTCAAAAGAACATATATGTGTGTATTAATTAAAAGGGGCTGGAAGAGAGAAAAACAGAGAGGGATGGAGATAAACCACAAAGCTAAAGTGGTGAAGAAAAAAGGACAGAGAATGGATGCAGAGGAGAGTATTTTCCTTTGGTTGAAGCTAAGGCTTTTGTTTCGCTAATTTGAGTAAAACCCAGACCAGAACTTGGATTCCTTTGATTCTCTTCCCCAGCAGAGAGAGAGAGAGAGAGAGAGAGAGAGTTAGGTGTGTGAAGTGTGGAGTGTGGAGTGTAGAGAGAGAGAGGGGGAAAGTTCGGTTGAGCTGGAGAGCCGATATGCGCGAAGAGGCCACTATTTTATAGCATCCGATAGCTCAAAATGGGAAATTAGCAAAAAGGAAATAAAAGGGAAAAGTAAATCTATTTTTGTAGAAATTTAATCTTTCTCAAACAAGTTTAATTAAAAATTTAAGGGCGGTTAATTATCATAAGTTGGGGGAGATATTCTATAACGAGCCGCCGCATCTAATGGGGGCCTGGGATTGTGACACGTGTAACAAAAGGCCCCCACACCTGATGTGGGGTAGATTTGAGGATTTCACCAGAGGAGTCACACAAAAGGAGTGTATAGTGTATGTATATCTTTTTTTTCCTATTAATTTCGTTGATTGAATTCAGTTTACGTATATTGTACATTCTCCCTGAATTAGAATATTTTTCAAGGTTTTACAACTCTTGGCTTATTATACAAGAAACAAGAAAAAAGATAAAAATGAGCCAAGATATATTTATCAGTTAATATAAATATCGAATTGATAATGTTGTGACTTGTGACTAGTTGCCGGACAGCATCTTTAGTAAATATGAATTTTTATCGGACCTTATACCTTATTCATCCCAGAATTATAGTGCACATCTTAATTTGGTATGAGTTTTAATAAAAAGTTAGATAGTATGTTTTGTGGACGGAAAAAGAACTCACTTTGTTGTTTTTTACGATAGTTAGTGTAGATAATAATAGGCTATATTTAATTTTTTGTAAATAGATGTATAAAATGAAAAAAAATAAAATAAAAGATAAAGGTACACAATAAATGAAAGTTAAGAAAAGTGCAGTGTTTTATGGAATATATCAAAATAACAAGGCGTGTACTATTTTTTGGAACGGAATAGATACTTTTAATAAATATTATTTTTATGTGATAATACTATAGGTGTATGTGGTATTTTGGGTTTCATTTCGTACTTTACTTATTAGTTCTTAGTATTTATTCTAGTATTATAATGTATTCGACGTGTATGACTGTTATTTTTAACCATTTAATCACAAAAATATATATACACGTTTCTTATAAAATGCAATTGCGTAAAATATATACCAGTTAAGTGATGACGTTTATACGCTTGAAGAAACGCAAGCATTTAAGTAAAGTAAATACCATCCAGAATTTATACATGTGATTATTAAATGTTGAGGAATATTTGATTTAAAAATATATGTTTGAAGTAGATTCGAAAATTAAAGGGGACAAATCCGTTAATTAGTCCTATTTTTATTTTTACTTTTTCTGGAAGATGATTAATGGTGCTGATAATGTCTTATTTAAAATTGATCTATATTTTAGGAAGAAATTGAAGGGGTTTCTTTAGCCTTATTAGTTTTTTTTTATATAAATTAAATATAGTCAATATTATTATAATTAAAGCACTACACCGCATGAGAACAAAATCATTACACTGCACGCAGACAAAATAACTATATTATCACTACACTATATAAAAAATGGATAACAACTTCACACACAAACGTGATAATTAATTTATACCATTATAAAATTAAAAAATACACCACATACACGCGAGATTTGAAAAAAATGACAATCTAATAAATTGATCATTATTGAGAACTTTTTTTGAATTGGTACTGACAAATTGTTAAGTTTTTAAATTAATAAAAACAATATTTTTTTACTGCAGCACAACCGGGATACACGTGGCAGGCAGCCTAGGATTTGATGCCATTAATATAATAAAAGACAATTTTTTTTGTTTGTTGTTGTGCAGTTTTCAAAAATACTTTTTAATGTTAATTTTGGGCATTTAATCCAAATTCTACTTCCATTTGCTACCTCTTCCATGCATCAATCTAGGCAATACATGTGTCTCTTGATTATGAGGCGTCACTCTTTCCAATTATCTACATTACGTTATCCAGGAAAATAATAATAATTATTGTAATTATTGTTATTATATTATATTATAGCAATAAAAATAACAACTACTTTTAGAATGTCACTAGAATAAGAGTTTTCTTCTGATCATTTGCATCCTAAAATTCAACACCCATTGCTTGAAACTTGAAAGGATACCCAAATATTTATTTTATTTTATTTTATTTAGTAGTATTGCCAAATTGCTTTGCCATAATTTTGTAATTGTGTATTAAAATAAAATAATGCTTAATCCGCTGGGAGTGGACAATTAATATCTTTTTCATGTTGTTGGATCCAAAAGAAGAACTTCGTCTTATTAATATTTTTTAATTATAATTATATGTGTGTTATTTTGTTACATTGAGTCACAAACTTCTAGCATGTGACATTCCATTTACGAGCAAATATAGTCTCACCAACTTCTCACCTTTTAAGAAAGTGTAGTTAGAAAACTAAAATTGACACATAAAGTTTCCTGTTATTGTGACAGGGGCAGGTAAGGTAAGATGTGTTAATCTAACAATTACTATATTGCCTTTCCATATAGATGAATAGATGGAATTACCCATGATATGCTCTAATCACCAATAAATACATCTTATTCACCCATACATGTATGCAATCTTCACTCTCGAAATTTCTAAGTTCCTCACGGACATACAGAGCACTTAGAGGTTTCTTCTCCAAGTTACCTCACAAGCAATTATAGATTGAGTCTACGGCTTTAAGCTGACTTAAATGTCTGAGTCTCTTTCCGGAAGAATTCCTCTAGCCTGTTTTGCAGGATCTTGCTTGGACGTCTTGAAGGTTTCTATACGATACTTCAAAATCACTGGGCAGTCAACGTTTGTCGTCCATGGGCCTACACTTTATCGTACTGAAGGTAGAATTCGCGCGAATCTCACTATATTCTTCATATATATCTTATTTGTGTGTGTGTGGCTGCTGGTTTGTTGTTGGTTAGTTGTTCTGGTAGGTTGGCTATCTTAGTGTGCATCTGGGGCTTTTGTATTGTTGCTGCTGTATTTCTGGAACTCAGCTAGCCAACCTTCATTGGCTTTTGAGCGTTTTTTTTATCAATTGAAAAAATTAAATTAATGAATTTAAAGAAAATATGAACACATATATTTAAAAAATATCAACTAGTGTTATTTTTAAGAAAATAAAAAATTTAATTAAAAAGAAAGATAATTTCGAGACTGAGGAAAAAAGGATAACAAAATATTTTAATGAAAGTAATAATTATTTTAACATCCTGTCTCTCCCAAATGACACATAGCTAGACCATTGATATGATTCATCACTAATTATAGATACTCATGACTCATCCCACTACAAGAAACAATTAAATAATCTTGTCGAAATAATTTATTGTATTAATTTATTATATATATAATCTAGTTCCCCCATGTCGGACTTCATAATGTTAATAAAATCTATTTGGCGCAACAAGGGAGTACTGGTTTGAATCCTCTGTCTCAATACTTTTTGTTCTCATTAATCTATCATTATTAACTTATTATATTAATAATATCAGTTATAAAAATATAAAATTGTTATAATATAATGAAATATAACCAATATTTATTACTAAAATTTGAGATTTTAAAACATTCCGTTTATAATGAATAATAAACCCTAATAATCAATTATTAACTAAAATAGTTTAACTTATAAACTAAAGCATAATAAATCAAAATTGGTATCCAAATAGGACATTAAAAAGTAGGAAAAAAGGATCTCAGAGAGCAAGCGAGTTGATTAGAGACTAATATCTCAAGTGAAAATTAAATTTGTTTTTTCAAATCTTATATTTTGAAACTTAAATTTGAATCTCCAATCATATAACATTGCATGAAATGACACATGCAAATAACTACTTTAATAAACAATCAAATTTACTACATACACCACCATTTTCTCAATACTAAACGTCAATTCAAGAAAAAAATATTACATTTCTTCGGGACATTCAAGCGGCGAAGTCCTTCTCTAGAAACAGAGATGATTAGGGACCAAATCTCATGATTCTTGTTCCTCCAAATCAAAAAGAAAAAGAAAAAAAAAAAAGGAAATATAGTGCCAAAATTTATTTAATAGTAATTAATAAAACCATTTGATCAATTAAACTAAATGGTTCAGATTAATTTTTAATTAAGTTATGTATATTAAATGTCTTTATAATGTGAAACATGTATGTATATATATGTCAGGTATGAAAATGAGAGAAGTTAATAGAGTTCAGCAGTAATTGCGACCTTACAGAAGAAAGAACTCTTGTAGCATTTATTATTTCACGTTATTACACACACAGACATATAAAATGAATTTAAATATGAATATTTAGGTATTATAATTATTACAAGATTTAATGCTTTAGGTGTTCACAATTAATATTATCATTTAGTATGCACCAAGATATCGGTGTCTTCCATCAATGATTATCTCCATGGGAAAAGATAAAAATATACATAGATTGTACATGCATAATATCCCTAAATTTTAAATTGAATTGGATCGATTTTATTACTAATTATATTATTTTCTTATTAAATTGCCCCTATTCTATTTTTAAAGATATAATTGGAAATTTGATTTGAAAATAAATATGTAGATATCAAATGTAAAAGTTAATTTTTTCCTAGATCTATAAATATCTAAATTTGAAAAAGTTAATTTTCCCTAAATTATATAGAAGGATAAATATGTAATATATTAATTTATTATAAATTAATCAATATTTATAAATTAATTTTAAATATAAAATACCTAAAAAGTTCAATTATGTACGTACATTTATCACTACTCTATTTCCATTGGAGTAAATAATGCTTCTACTAAATACTTATCACCCAAATTTCCAATCTCTCAACCTATTAAATATCCCCTCCAACAATTTCTTTAATTCCAAAATAAGTTTGTTCATAGTCCATCTTCTCATCAATACAAAACCTTTCATCTTCATCTCCATAATCAAAATAATGGAATTATTACTTGGCAATATAAATGAATATTCATTTTGTATTCTCATATTATATTTTTTTCATGTTAATATGATTGAACACAATAAATTTATATAAATGAAAATAATATTATTATATAGTATAATATTAATTTGAGTCAATTATGATTGACTACTCTGCTCATGTTGTATTACCACACCAGCTATGGGCACGTTAACCAGACCCTTAGTGGACGTAGACAGAGGGAGACCAAGTTTTTTTTTTTTTGATACGAGATACTGAAAATATTTTTGTAAAATAAAAAGTATAAATTATAAGATTAAAAAATGGTTGGAGAGTGCTCAACCCAACACCATCAGTGCTACCTCACATTGTATATCTTTCTAATATTTATATTTTATTATAAAATATATATACATATTTGTCTTGCATGTAGCCGGAAAATTGCAAGAAAACATGTTTGAAGATAAGGAGCATAGTGAACAAAAACCAGACATGAAAGTACGAGGGGTAAAATTGTAATTCTAAGTTGATGTTGTGAGTGGGACTGGGCCGGCCCAATGTTATTGGATCTGTTGTTGCAAGTATGTGGAAACAAAACAAGCCGTCTCGGCCGACATATATTTTTTTATTAGTTGTATTTAATAACCAGCTGCACCGCGGGAAATACATCCAACATATATTACTCTATTGTCCCATCAAAATAGTTTAGTTTCTTTTTTTAACAAACTAAAGAAATATTTATTGCTTTAAATATTATTTTCACAATATTAAATAAGATTAATTTTATAAAAAAGAAGTTTTATGATAATTCAAATTAAGAAGGAGAACTTTATATATAGTCAATTTGAATAGTGTGTATGTTATATATCTAAAGTCATAAAAAGATATGTTTTGTAGTTACTATAATTTTTTTTCATAAACAGTCAATCATGCCAAAAACTATCAACAAGTGGGACGATAAATTTACCGTGCAGAGTTCCGGCAAGACTACCTTGACTCAACCATGAGGCTACTATGATCCTATTTTTCGGTGAGGCTACCGTAACTCAACTATGTCAATATAGCATCGCCAGAAGATTAGATTACGATAGCCTCAGAGGAACGTCACACGGTACCCTTGTCGAATGCAATCAGGCCTATAGTTCAACCATGCCGACAACACATGTCAGAATCTGTGGATCCATCTCTATTTTTTATTTTAAAAAATAAAAAGCAATTATCAAACATATGTGGTTATCTATTTTTGGCTATTCTTACCTATTGTTATAATTAATAAAGTAGACTTTATTTTGCGACATCCCAAGAAAGTAGAAGACTAGTTTAGGAAAACGGAAGAGCTCTATTCCAGGTGGCTGCTTATAGATTGAAACTAAAGAAAATAGCATCTCTCTCAAAATGTACATTATTGCAACGTCCTACTCCAATTATTTAAATGGTGTATTATTCCCTAATTGCTCGATCTTTGTAGCCTCATTCATGTCTAGTGTTTTACAAAGCTAAACAGCCGGATGGATTTTGACTGTTATTAGATTATACCAGTATTAATAGTTATGTAGAATTAGGTTTTCTATTATAATATTATTAACAGTAAGGTTAAATTCTATATATTCTTTTAATTTTCTAGTTAATTAGTCTATAAAAATTTCTCTACCACAACAATTTTGCTCCTGTAGTTTTTATAAACAATAAGGGTGCATTCTCATGGAGGAAAAAGGTGGAAAGTAATTATTTTCAACTACTCTCATGAGATTAACAACAGCTACCTTCTATGTACACTAAATAAATTCATGTTACTATGCAATAACTTAAAAATCATTTCGGGACAAATAAATCGTACTTGAAAAATCATCTTATAGATGCATTGTTGAGATTCGAACCTAAAATCTTGGTCATAAAATTATTCATTCGACCACCAACAAAAAAAGATCATTTTCAATGCACAACATCATTTTGTGCACCAAAATAAGAGAAAATTTCAAAAATCTCTTGTTTTGGTACACAACATGCTGTTGCTGTTGTGCACTATTGGAGAATCTCAACTCCCACCACTAGGCCATCTCCAACGGGACACGACCACTTGTACTTGTCAAATAGTTTGCTTAATTATGTTTTTTTTTTTTTTTTTTATAGCATAAGAGTAGAGTTCTTGCTAATCTATACGAGCCTCCATCACACTTAATTAGTTAGATAATTTTATGAGAAAATCCTGATATATTGCATTTGCTTGATTTTCGGCCCAATTAATATGAATCGATGAAGATATATAATGATGTTATGAGTACTTAATTTAATTTTTTTAATTAAGATTCCTAGATGCCAAACTATGTCTTCATGTGTGTCGTAGCATAGTGCATTATTTTCCAATAATTCAGGGTTAAGCACAAATCAATTCTTTGTTTTAGATTAATTAGAGCATAAATTTGAGATAATTAAGGGCCCATTATTCAGATTAGCGTTGTCACATTTGTTAGGTACTGTTTGGTCTGCCCAGGCGCCCTTTTATGCTAAAGCACATATTCAACCTTATTAGGTGTCAAATAATGATTAGTTGTTAACCTCTCATAATCAATATTGTCCGATAATTAGAAAGATTTTTGTCTTCAATGGGATATTTTCGGGCATAAATCAATTATTTGCCGATTTGCACTCTCCTCATTTTGGACTATTTTTCATCAGTTTATGTTTACACAATTCTTTGCTTTTTTGTCAATATTTGTGGCTAAAGTTAAATTTTGTCCTTCATATACTTTTTCAATCATTTGGCATCTTAGAATTAATTTATTAATTCTTCGTAATATTAATTTTTGTCATTCATATTAATTGACTTTCTGAAATAGTAATTTGAGATTAATTCCTTTAATAATATCTAGTATATGTTATTTTTAGAAAATGGGCCTTGACTACAATTTGTTTCTTAATTTTGGAACGCAATTATATTTATTGATTGCTCATAAATGACGCTTAATGTGAAAGTTAATTAATATTTTAATTTATTCAGATTTTATATATGGCACAATATATGGATGATTTGTCATGCATTTCGATTGATTTATAATAAAATCTGGAGCATTGTGTTTCACATTATGACAAACTATAAAATAAAAATAATATGTAATTATAAGAAACAGTATGATTCTCAAACACAGATCCACCTAGATCATGATATATAATATTATGTTGCTTATATAAAAGATGAATATTGCATTTATATGAAATATTTAATCCATAATAATAGCTTAAAATGAATAATTTGACCACTAAGTTGTAACCTAGGATAGAACGTCAAAATTGTCACATTGTGGGCAAGTGTTCTTATGCCGCCTATAACAGTGAAACTAATATGGCATTTAGCTAAGAAAAGACTGCAGTGAACTTTGTGTACATTCCTTTGTCTAATTATATCTTCATTATGTGCAAACAAACATATATCTTCAACCTAATGGTCTATTTCTTTCAACTGCACACACACACTACTCTCTCTCTCTCTCACCACACACACACACACACACACATATATATATATATATGCATCTAGAAGTATATCTATATTATGCAAGTAGCATATTCATGGAATGTGGATTAAAATAAAAAAGAAGAAACTTGACCTTATGGGCAGAAAAAAGATAAGTAAACACAAGTTTGAACTAATTGTCGGGTTGTTTCTTTGTACTTAGCCACAGAAATACAAAAAAAAATAATTTAATGAAGAAAAAATGCAAAATTCATATTTATTATAACTTTAGAAAGTCGAGAATTTGCTTCAATAACATCTCTTCAGTATGTGTGTATATATATATAAATAAAAAAAATAAAAAAAAATTTGTCCAGTATAAATTAATTTTAAGTGATCTGTTGGTGATAGATTCAAATTTACCAAAGAAAATCTAAAAGTCATATACACTGAACACTTGCAACTGAATTACAACGAAAATTATGCAATTGACTCAAAGCATATTTCAAGAATATAATAATCAAATAAAAATGTCAGAAATATTTTCTAATGTTATCTAGACAGATTAGCTTCGTCATTACAAGAATATAAAAGCTACTTTTCTAATGCCTAAAGTATTAATTTTACCAACTTGATAAAATAACATTACTACCTTTGAAATAGTGTCATATTAAGAGAAAAAAAATGAAAAAAGAAGGTACCTAAAAACCCTTGCAAAACACCAACAAAAAGACTTAAGAACCGAGTCTCATTAAAATCTCTACGGTAAATTAAATCCCAAAAAAAACATGAATAAAAATAAAATATCATCGTCTAAAATATAATACATGATAATTAACACAAGAACAAATGTATGAGTGGACCGTTCACCACCAAAATCGCGTAATTAGCAGTACACAACACACTAACACTAGAATTAAGAAAGCAAACCAAACACATAATCCAATAAAATATCTAGGATTTAGGAGATTAAAAATGGTTAATTTAGTGAAAAGAGTGATTAGAATTGTTGAATGATATATGGGAACTTGTGTTTCTATAATCGAAAGGCCAAAACGAGGAGAAAAGGTAAGGAAGAAAAGAAGAGTGGGATTAGCAAAAAAACAAAATAAGAGCTGTAAATTATTGGAATTCTTTCCAAAATCTAACTTGCAAGAAAACATCAACTCTCAGACAACAAACCAAACTACACTGCAATCGACAAAATCTCCAGACGTTTTGGTTCCTAGCAATACACACTGAGGTTTTGTTTGGATTCACCATTTTGCCAAATTTCTATTGCTTTCTTTATTTCAACTTGATTAATTTTATTTTTTTAATTGTTGTTTAGAATGCCTTAAGATGTGTGATGCTACTACAAGTCAATGAGCATCAATTCCCAGATGGCAAGATTGACTACTTTGAGCCACAAAATATAATTAAGAAGAAATTATATAAACTAACTAAGTTTATTCATTTTATTTCATTTTTTTGTTTCTTACTTGGAGTTCAATATCTCTAGCCACATCTTGTAAGGCTTGTTCGACCAAATCATGACTTAATCATATGGTAAAATTACTATATTTTATATCAGATGAATGATTCAAGCTCTGTCATTTTTTTTTAAAATCTCTCGGATTTTGTTAAACAATAAATAATTATAATAATAACTTTGAAAGCAAAGTCAGCGGTGGAAGCAGGGGCGGACACAGGGGCGAATCATGGGGCTTCGTTCCCCAAAATTTCACACAATACCAAAAATCCGACATCATTATACGAATAAAAATAAGAATACTTTTGGCTTGGTAGTAGCTTAAGCCCCTTCTTGTATATATGTGTGTCCGCCATTGGATGGAAGGCCTTAGAATTAATGAATTGGCTATTGATCATTGAAAGCAAACATGAAATAAATTATGTCTATGTTTTGGTATTCATTCCTTGTCCTACTAAAATCCTCACTATATTTTTGAGATGTTTAATTCGTAAATAAAAAATTAAAATATATGCAGCTTAATCAGAAAATTTTGAAAATGTATATATAGAATTTGAAGTCGTTGGCACTGGGCCGTGGCCCATGAGTTACACGTATATGGGACTTTCAAACTATATTCCTAATTATTTTTATTATTTTTATTATATTGAGGAATGGTTCTTGCCTTCAGAGTTATTTATAGGAGGTGATTTACTTAATTTCTGAATTCAGAATTTTGATTAATTAATAAAATCTGCAGGCAGCCAAACTGGGGAAGCGTGGAGTGGGAAGGCGAAGTCACATGGTGCCCACTCGATTTTCAAGAATTCCATTCATCTCTTCCAATTTTACTTATTTATATTCTTTTTAAGTACTCATTCTTAAACTTTGCGTTTGCTTTTTCGACGTGCAGGCAACATCTCGCCCATTTCTTTTTCTTAATCATCCATTTCTTTCAGAATATGATAGAACTGAGGGCAGCGCTAAACCCGGCCGGGATGGGTTTGACCCGGTCCAATCTGATTTGATTTTTTAACAATTTTTATTAAAAATAATTAACATTTTAGCAACAATCACTTTTAAGCTCTAAGAGTATCACTTTTATTTAGAATACATTGTGACTTTTATTCATAAAAGCAATTATTTTTATTCGTAACAATAGTCATTTTTAACACAATCACGTTTAACCATGAGAACAATCACTTTTAATATAATAACTTTTATTTAAAAGAACATTAACTTTTATTTGAAACTCATAGTAATGGAGAGCTCACATAATTTTTTGTGCAGAACAAATATATCGGAGTGTAGCACAAAAGATTGGTCCAAAACATGATGGGGGACACAAGAAGGAGGTGGGAATGGCTTAAGCCCGTACCAATTTTTCTTCTTCTTCTTTTTTTTCTACTTTAAAATTTGTGGAAATTATCATAAATTGTCTTAAACTCTTATCGAGTCGATGTCTCGAAGACCGAAAAGCCGCAAGTTGAAGGATGAGGAGGCTGAAAGACAATGACACTCGAAATAGTTTTTTAGCACATATATATATTTGTCTACAAGAAAAATATAAAAACAGTGGAGCACTTAATAATATTTTTTTTCTGCGTCCGCTACTAGTCCGTATGTTTTATTTTTACAATAACTCTTACATTTGTATTATTAATTAAGATTTAGATATTCAGAGAGTAACCAAGTTTGTAATTCGAAATTGAAATATATGGACACAAATATATGGGCTATCAATCAGATATTAACTGTATATTTGACAATTTGTTTTTAATATTCTCAATAAAACTGCTAATAAAATTAGTAAATGTAACTTAAAGTGAAAATATATGACACAAATTGATACGATAAAAGTAGATTTTTTTTTAAAAGAGCAGTGTTGAATTAGTTAGTGCATAACTGAACCAGATATATTGAGAATATTAAAAAATAAAAAATAAAACAAATACAGAAAGCGGTTACGGCTCGCGCAAAGAACAAACGGACCGAACGGGCCATGTCTGAAAAGGTGAGAACAAATTAAATCGGGCCCACTTTTGGGCCACTGGGCCCACTGACCCCTTTGAATAGTCCGTCCACTCCATCGCCCTTCGCTGACACGTGTGCCACGTGATGTCAACGTGGATCCTACACGAAAGGCATCAGAATTTGAGTCAAATCGGATCGGGTGTTCAATTAACTCAAAATAAATTAATAATACACACTCGATTAAAGTAATTACTTTGTTAGAAATAAGACTATTCTTTTTTCACTCTCTTCATTTCAATCCCTTTTCTTTTTCTAGTTTGGATTTTCTTATTATCAAGTGTATGTGTTTGGTTTTTATGATGTTGTCTTGAGCTTATTGACTTAGTTTAAGGAAGGATTTCTGCAAATGAAATCTTATTTTTGATTTATTTATCCTAATAATTTTATTCATGTGTTTTTTTTTAGTGAATTGATGACATTGCGGTTGTTGTTTATATACACGCAGTGGTGGATGCAGGGGGGCGGCCGACCCCCCAATGGGCAATTTCCCCTTACATCCGTCGGAAAACCGTCATGTCGCCCCTTTCCTTAGCCGCCGGCCCGCCAGAAGAAAAAGATGGCTGAAAATTTTAGTTTAACACAAATAATTCCACCCCCTCCGTTTTCTAATTCTGGATCCACTATTATATATGTGATGATATATTGACATGTTGGGCGGCTAGTGTTAGAGGAAGTGTTATCATTGTGGTAACCTAAGTACTTGATTCTTTATATGCTATGATATTATAAAATAAAAAAATAAAAACAGAGAGAAATGTTGACAAATGTGAAATGAATTGAAGTAAAATTGAGATAGATAATGTAATCCTGCCTCGCTATCTTGCAAGTCGAGAGAGGGCATGATAAACCACATTAGGAAGCTCATTTTGATGAGAATATACATAATGACTATTGTTACAAAAATTTCACCTGGTTGTTCTCTTTATGTTGATTAAGGGTCTTGTCACTTCTAACTGAAAGTCGGGTATGATCGGATGTTATCCTTGTATATATGAGAAAACTGTCATTGATTTCATTTGCTTTTGGTTTAGGATTTTGTCGGTACGATTATTAGGGGAAAGTGATGTTATTTGGATGATTTTGCACAAGTTTGCCTTTACTTCCTTGAGTTTGGATTTTTTGCTTGAGGACAAGCAAATGATTAAGTGTGGAGGGGTTGCTTAGTATGTTTTTGTGTTGTTTTTTCTACAGAATTTGGGGATAAGAATCAATTAACTGCACAACAAAAAGGAGCAAAAAGTGAAGCTTGGGAAATGCATAGTGCCAATTGGCGCGTGCGGCTTGGGGCAGAACGGACACCCAGTCGGGGCTGGGTGCCAATCAGAGCTCACTGCCAACCGGCGCTAGGTGGAAGCGGTTTTGTGACCCTTTTATGTACTTTTTCGAATTCATTGTGATAGTTATCACTCTCTAGATTCAAAAAACACAACTTGATATTTTAGCACCTTTTTATTTGGAATTGAAGCTGGTAATCATCATAGGACTTGGTTTTACTTCGAATCGATTTGGAATATTTTTATCATCTTGAATTCGTTGGATAATGACGATGAATGATTTATGATTTGATTTTGGTTTATCTTTGTTTGCCATGAACTAAATTTTTTGTCTAGGGTGTCGGATTCAATTTGTGATCTCATATGCGTGTGAATTAGTTGATTTTATTTCGATTCAATCGGTTTGAATTTCCAATTAAGTACTTGATCAATGTTTAAGTGTGTTTGTGACGATGAGATCGATAGATAAATTTGTTACACATTTGTGGTTGAATTGAAGTTAGCAATTAATCGAAAATGTATTTCCTAATTGTTGGTTGCCTTGCATTATTTGATTTTATATTAATCGAACTTAAATGCGGAAGCTAAGGTTCGTTAAAACTTAATTGGTTTACATAGTGTTTGCTAATTAATTTAGAAAGTAATTCATTTGTTAATGAGGCCCCGATAAGATGACGTCGCCTTAGAGTTTCCACTCATTTGAATCATTCTTGATTTGCTACGCATTTGAATTTTGTTTAGTTATTTGTTCTTGTGTTTTTACTTGTTTTCGATGCGTAACATGTTTGCTAGCCTCTGTTTAGCCTTTTGCGAGAAAATACGACTTGGGTTGACTTACCACAACTAAAATTGACCTCGTACAATTATGAGCAACCTTTGAATGCACTTTAAGTGGAAACAATATATATTCATCTTTGTTTTTAATGCTAAGTGAAATGTCATAAGCACTGACATTGGCTATAGAACATATAATGTAATAGATTCTATTTTCCCCTTTTTATGTTTTTTGACAATGTTCAACATTTTTATACCACTGTTCATTTCCAAAACACATGAATAATAATAATAATAATAATAATAATAATAATAATAATAATAATAATAATAATAATAATAATAATAATAATAATAATAGTATATCCTAAACTCCAATTCCTAATTCAAGATTCTGATGATAATAAAAATAATAATACTCCATCTGTCCCTTAAAAATAGGTTAATGGAGTGAGGCACGAATTTTAATAAAAATAGTTGTTGTATTGTGAGTGAAAAAATGGTTCCATTTTAAAAGTAATGTTAGTTATGATTAAAAAAATTATTGTAAGTGGAGAAAATGGTAGACTATGTGGTGGAAAAGATAAATAAGTTGATATATTGAGAATAATATATTGTGGGATATTATCTGTAAATAAAAATAAATTAATTTTTATAGATGTGCCAAAATGGTAAAATAAGACAATTTTTTAAAGATAGGGAAAGATAGTGTCTCAACACGAACCATAAAAGGAGACAGAACAACTTGCAGCATGAATTGCATGATATATATAGTCCATGAATTGCAATAACAATTATTTAATAAAGTGTTATAACAGAATGATAATAATTCACACAATATATGTAGCAGAGAAATTAAAAAAAAATCAAAATTATTATTAATTCTTTTCGAGGACATTTAATTTCATAAAATAATATCAATCGTATTAGAATTTTCGCTTTTCACTCGCAACTTGGCCAAAATAAATATGGCTTGAACATTTCTCTTCTTTTTTTTTTCTAAAAGAAAAGAAAATATAATTTCACTATTACTTTTATCTGTATTTAGGAGCTTCATCAAAACAAGATTAGTCATCATTGAATAATATATTGATTAGACCTAATTTAATTAAGTTGGATTAACTATAAATATAGAGATCAAATCACGCAGTTAGACAATCCAATTAAATTCTAGGCCAGTTAGCCTTTGAGGCTTTGACCACCACTCGTGTGCACGACCTCTCCGCTCTGTCTAGCTAGCTTGCTAATACTTAGTTAATGTATTCTTAATCTTGATTAATAGGTCGCGCACGTGCCATTTTCAAATCAATTAATGAGTTCGAAGATACTCAGTCAGTATATATATACTTTAATTATATGTACACGAACACAAATGTGCCCATGCAAACAGATTGTGTGTGTATACAGGGGCAAAGCCAACGTATATAATCAGTATGGGCAAATGCCCCCCTCCCACCCTCCTTCACCATTCTATTTTTACACACAAGTTTCTATATATATTTTTGTCCCTCTCAAGATAATTTTCTGACTACGCCCTTATGTGTATATGTGTGTAGATGTATAAGTATTAATTGAAGTTTCAGTAATTATTTTATTTGAAAATATAGAGAGGCTGTGGAGCATGTACGTAGTCCAAATAGAAAGGTGCTAGGCATCAAAAGACATGGGTCACAATGTCCCATAAAAAAAAAAGTCATAAGTAAAAGAAGATTAGAAAGTAGGCTTCATTTGCTCTAATCTTTTCATTGGGAACTAAAACCCTACTTACATGCACTACACATTATGCCACCGTTTTTTCCGCTTTATGTTTAGCTAATTGTCTTCACATTATTGTGTAGATTCCTTAATTACAACCATCTCATCTTCTCCATTTTATTTTATTTAGTACGTATGGCCAATAATTCCTTATATATCTCAGACGCTATTTCTCTACAAATTTTCCAATTTTTGTGAGCATGCATGCATGGTTATACCAAATTTGAAGTTCGTCATCTAAGAATTTTAAGTACCCTTATACTCGTTTTTATAATATATTTATGACTTTAAAAAAAAGTTATACCAAAGTTTCCATTCAAGCAGATTATAACCATCACTAGTTGTTTCTAGATAAAAGGAAATGACTAGAGAGAGAGGGGAGAGAGAGAGAGAGATATGAATCTGCGCTTTAATTGTTGAAAGTTAAATGTGCATAACTACAACGTACTGCCCACTTGCATGATAGTAAATATGTTAGCTATGATAAGTCAATATTTTACAACTGTCACAATTACCTAGGGTAATATATACCTATATATAAATGCACTAAGGGCCTGCCTAAAGAATAAATAAAAGAACCAAAATTGGACCACAATATTTTATATCATATAATAAGCTCAGAACTGGTTATAGAACACAACAAATATATATATATGTACATATTTATATATAACAGCTAAAATATGGTCAGAAATGCTGGATTTTTGTCTCTTTTCTTGATGTTGAATTCAAAAAAATGGAGCACTCAATATTAGAAGGTAAAGATAAAAAAACCAAACAAAATGGAAAACGCAAGAAATGATGAGAGCAAAATGGTGAAGAAGAAGACATGAGCCGTGTAATAAGAGTTATGGTATACTAATTTTGGTACAAAGTAGCCGACCTATACACGTACTAGGTTTTTTTTTAATTGTAGCTCTACGCTTTGTTTCACGAGACACTGTCCAAATTTATGTACAAAAATAGTCGAGTAATAAATTTTATTTCGTGCAGCTTGTGAAGATTTATTGTCGAGATGGATCTTAGGCACGTGTTTGGTAAATCCACCAATAATTTCACGGTAGATGAATTGAATGTGCAGACATATATACATGAGAGGCTCAGAGGTTTTATATATATAAATGCTCCAGTTTTGCTTTGTGTGATATAGAAATGACACTAGTAAAGGTATTTTGTCTCGCCTTCAAATATGGCTGTCGATCGATATTTTTCGAGGGCAAATATGTAATCTTACCCCAAGCAAGAACCTCTTTGGCGGTGATATTAAGTATTATTATAGTAACGATGTTATATTTGTACGCAGGGATATCAATCCGGCCAGTTTATTGGGTTTCGGGCTAGCTCTAGTTGCGGGCTAATTGAGCTGAAATTTTTTTAGCTTAGAAATATCAACCATAACCCAAAATATTCGGATTTCGGGTTAGCTCTGCAGGCTTATCGGATTAAAAGCTAACAATGAAACTAATGAGTGATATATAATCTCTCTAATGTTTAATAAGGAATATTACTCATTTTTATAGAATGTAGAATATTTAATTTGAGAATTTTTGAAATATATACTTAAATTCAGATACGATTAAATACGATTAATATAAAATTTTTAAAAATTGAATTTTTTAAAAATACTTAAATTTTTAGAATTCAATATATTTCTTATAGTGAACTTGAATTTTCTAATTCGTTTATTTATTATTATATTATATTAGTGAAAATCTAATGCATATATACATTAGATTTAAATTGAAGGATTAATTTTATTTTATTTTTGTGTAGTTATTCATTTTATCAAAATTATCATTAAAGTGTCACATCAGTCGTCAAACAAATCAGAATAATATATAATAGTTGAACCTAGGGCAACTCATCGGGTTCGGGTCAACCCTACTCGGATTGCGGGCTAATCAGGTTAGAATTTTATCGGATTATAAATTTTCAACCCTAACCCTCTAAATTTAGCGGACTATTCATGTCAGCCCATGAATTTTCAACTGAACCGACATCCCTATTTATATAATTTGGCATGCATGTATTGATGAAATGAAATATCCAAAATAATATTGGAATGGAGGATCTTTGATTATTTTTAAGTGTTGTTTCATTGTTGGCCAAATTTTATTTTTGATCAATAATTTTTTCCCGGTATTTTTATATTTGTCTACTCCTTCAATTCCAACTATATGCTCCACTTTTACCTTTCACATGGATTAAGACCCATCTTAGATAAACTCATGTTCGATTAAACTTCCTATATTGCCCTTACTTAATGAAACTTGTAACTCATTCCAACTTCATGTAGCATATGTAAAATAGACATATTAGTAATTAATGAAGATAAAATAATATCAAATAAAGTAATAGTATTATATAAGTAAGATAAGTAGAATGTTTAATCAAATATTTGGATGAATGCCGTGTAATTATTTGGAACTACTTATTCTTTCAAAAAATAAAAATAAAAATAAAAATTGGAACTACTTTTATCTTTTAAGGTTACTTGAAAATGCATCAGCATGTATTTTAGATTATAACTTAACACTTTGGAGATTGGGCTATACTTCCAGCCCACCAAGAGGAGATTTTTGAAAAAAGTCATTATCTAAATTCTGAATTTTCAAATTTCTTTCTTTTCTTTTTTTTTTATATTTTGAATACTCAACTTACTTTTTTTTTTTTTTTTCATTTTTTCATTTTGAAAAATTTCCTCCTTAAATAAAATCAAAAGAAATTTACAACTTAGTCTACTCCTCCTCCTCCCTTCACCAAAAAAAATAAATTAGAAATACATATAAGAGCTCAAAGGTTATATCATTATTTTAAATTTAAAAGAATATAGATTTTCTGTGATCAAAATTTTCTAAAAGAATTAAACGATTGATTGAAGTATTAAAGCAAGTAGTTCTGCCGCGTATAACTGAATATGGGTTTTAAACATTTTTGCGAATAAAGATAGTAATATTTAGATTTCGAGAAAACAATAAATGATTACATGTATATAAATCTAAATAAAAATCACAGCTGAATTCTAATATCAATTGAAGAGAAAAAAAATTTAAAAATGAATCAGTGAAACATGAAAATGGAAAAAAGCCAAAAAGTTTCTCATTCCAGCTTTATGTGTGGCTTTAACCAAACTAGTCCATAACAACGTGAGAATAAGCCCATTATTTTAACCCATTTCTTAATGAAGTGGGCTATGACATTTCCAACCCAAATTACAGATTAAAATCCTCCACACACACACACACACACACACACACACACATATATATATATATATATATATATATATATATATATACATATTAAATTTAAGTTTTCTCTATTTTTGTCACTTGAAATTTCTTTTTCCACGCTAGAAAGACTTTGTACAAGGAGCTCCACCTATAAAAAATTGTTAGAGATCGCATTTGAAACATATTACAAGGAGCATCCTTATTCCAAACAACCCCCGAAAGGACAACACTTGAAATGCCTTCTTTGTTCAACTTATTATTTTCTTTCTCAATTCCTTATCAAATCTAAGTACAAATCATTTATTTATTTCTATTTTTATGAAATTTACAAGATTTCCTAATGCTTAAAAGTTCAACGTGTAATTTTTTGGGTTAATAATGTTTTATATTCTAAACTTTCAGTGTATTCTAGAAAGTGTCTTCAATTTTTGTCTTTTCATCAAATGTTTTCAACTTTTAGCATATTTCATAAAATGTTTCACTATACAAAAAATTCACCTCAACACCTCAATTTTTTTCTTTAAAATTGGAGACAATTTATGGATTACACTAAAAATTGGAGACATATTCTGAAATATGCTAAAAGTTGGGGACACAAAACATTATTAATCTTTCTTATTTTTTGATTAAATGATGCTATTTTTATTTGTTGAGGTGGAAAAAGAATCACCTTAGACTACGACATGATGAATTAGTTTTCTATTACCGAATTTTGTATAACGGGACATTTTGTGGAAAGCACTAAAAGTTGGGATATTGATAAAAAAAAATAAAAATTCAAAATATTTTTTGAAATGTGCTGAAATTTAGAGACATAAAACTCTATTAATCATTAAAAAAACCTATAAAATGGAACTTATTTGAAATTTCAATACAAACTCTTATGAAATGCTTCTTCATTAGTATGCAATAAGGAAAGTAAGATCTAGTCAAAGTGAATTTAGCAAAATATGGACAAAATATAAAAAAAATAATTAAAAGTTGAGATGACAAGAAAAAATTGAGGGAGCTATGCTATCGATGATTTATAGCCGCAATAATCTCTCTCCTTCACATACATACAAGATCAACAAAAAAATTAAAAATAGAGTTTATATGCAGAGGCATAACATACATAAGTGTTACATACCCTAACCCTAACCCTAACCCTAACCCTGACTTTAACCTTAACGTTAACCTTAACCTTAAACTGAGATTAACTTAGAAATCGCTCTCAACTTTGGCCACCAAGGCAGTGAACCAAACAACATATCCTCTTAAACACCATCTGAAGAAGGTTCCGGTGCCCCATTTTCGGGCTTTGCTCGAATGTTCTCGAGCATCTTCACGACCTCTGACATCTTAGGCCTCTGGTCTGCAGCTCTCGCAACGCAAGCCATTGCTATCTGCAGCATCTCCACCAACTCCTCGTCTATATCCGGATACCTCAGCAGCTCCAGATCAAAAACTTCCGCCGTCCATTCCTCTCTAACCACGGAATGGACCCAACGGACCAAGTGCACGATCTCATCCCCGTTACTGGTGTGGACCGGGGATTTTCCAGTGAGAAGCTCGAGTAGGATCACTCCAAAGCTGTAGACATCACAAGGTTGCGTTGCCTTACGCGTATCTGTCACCTCTGGAGCACGGTAACCAGCTGCACGAGCTATTGGTGGAGTGAGTGCACTCATTATTGTTGGTAGGCCGAGATCAGATACACAGCCAAACTGCTGAGGGTTTAGAAATATGTTTGATGATTTGAGGTTTCCATGAACTAGTTTTCCGCTGTTTTCTGTGTGTATACGAGCAATGCCCTTTGCAGCACCGGCAGCTATCTTTACCCGGGTTTCCCAGTCGAGATGAGTCTTACTCTCTCCTTGTTTTCCTGCACGTGGACAAAGTTTATAGTGAATTAATAAGCATTAAAGAAATCTGATCACATCATTAGAGAAAGATCTTGGCTAGTACAAATACATCAGAAATTGGATGACAGGAAACCATAAAGAAACAGTACTTTGTAATTTTTTCCTTCATATTGCAATGACTTTGACAATGAACAATATGTATTGCATTATTAGTTTATTATCATTTATAACATGGCTACCACCTGTAATTAAACTAATTATACTATACAAGTTCGATTTTAAGAATCATTTAATCTTTATATTGCATCTGTGGATTTAGAATGAGGATAAAAAGTTTCGTTTCTCTCTCTCTCGTTACATGCTCGTAGAGTCATTTAGTCACCAAAGTAATAACTAAAGAAAGATTTTTAACTTTGGCATCTGCCCCATGACCATAACTTATAGTGATGGAAATGAAACGAATAGTCCATAAGCAAGTTTAAGAAAAGATTAATAGATGAATAGAAATTGTCATGTTATTGTGTCACAAGTCACATTTTCACTGAATAGGTCAGCTCAAAGGCAAGAACTGGACCATCTAATACCAAATATTCTCTTATCTTAAACACATCATCTAGATAGAGACATCTAGCCTTATTTTTAAAAAGTATATAAAAGGTCAAATAGAAAAGAATTCTGCCCCACCAAGGATGCATTAACATGCTTGCATCATTCTAAGCCCATCCTTTTCTAAATATCCCCTTTTGTTGTTGATATAAGTGTCCAAGCTGGAAATAAAATCTAAAAGGCTAAGGACTTAGCTATTTTCCTTATGGATTTGTGAACTTAACAAGATGGCTCAATTAAAGAATTAGCCTGCAACATTTCAAAATTTCTTTTATTTTGATCTTCGTAGAACGAATCTCGATGCAACTCCTTAGCTTAAAACACATATAAAAAACGAGTCAATAGGCGTATATAACAACTTACCATGTAGCATTGAAGCTACGCTGCCTTGACTGAAGTAATCATAAACCATAAGCTTCTCATCCTTGGAGTAGTAGTAAGCCCTCAGCTCAATCACATTCTCATGCTTGATGCCTCCAATTATGTTCATTTGCTGCTCGAACTCCCTTTTCCCCACGTTAACATCCTTCAACCTCTTCACCACCACCATTGTAGCATCCTCGAGTATGGCCTTGTAAGCCGTCCCAAACATGCCCTTCCCCAACACCTCAGCAGAAGCCCTCAGCAAATCCTCCAAATCAAATGCATAGTTACACCCTTCAAAGAAAACCAACTTATTACTAGCATCTTGGCCCCGCGAGATTGCCTTTTCCGGTGACATGTTCCCTTTCTCCAACTCCCCAGGGAAACCATCCACAGTCTTTCTCCTAAGAATACAAACAAGCAACATAAAACCAAAACCAAGAATCCCCACAATAGAACCAGCTATAACAATCCCAAGCAAGGCCTTCTCACTTAGTTTCCCCACATTTCTACCACCCCTCGAGTCGTGCTCCTCACGAGGAGCTATGACAACTGGAGAATTGCTAACATTGTAATCTAACAGAGACTCACTATTGCCGACAAACACAGACTTTGGAAACCTCTGCAGTGATCTAGGCACACTACCAATAAGATCATTGTATGACAAGTTAAGCAGCTGCAAATTTGGCAAATCCAAATCAGGAACCTCACCAGAAAACGAATTGTTAGCAAGATTTAAAGCCACAAGATGACTCAAACCAGATATAGAGCGAGGGATGCTGCCATTGAAGCCATTATCAGACAAATTCACAATGGTTAAGTTCTTCCAAAGAGACAAGTCCAAAGGCAAAGGGCCCCAGAAATTGTTGTGCTGAAGATATAAAAAAGTTAAGTTCTTTAGATTACCCAAATCGAGAGGGAAACTCCCATTAATCCCATTCGACCTGAGGCTCAAGATCTGCAATGCTGATAGGCGGCTGAGCGTATTCGCCGGAATAGGGCCGTGAAAGCCGATTCCTGGAAGCCGCACTGATATCACTCTGCTTCCGTCTTCGCTACATGTGATTCCTGTCCAATTCTTGCAGACTGAGCTCTGCTCATCCCAGTTTAAAGGGCGGCGAGAGAGATGAATCTTGTCGGCGAAATCGAGCAACGCTTGCTTGTCGCTGTCAAGAACAGCTTCAGCGACGATATCTTGAAATTTTGAGAGCAGAAACAAGCCTCCCACCATGAAATGCAAAGCGTAAAATTGGAGCTTCTCCATTTCAAGAATCGATTTTTATTTTTTTTACTTGACCGGAAGTTGAATTGAGGCTAGTGTTTACAAGAAAGAACACATTTTGAGTATTTGAATTGACGCAGGGAGCTCGAACAAAAGCTGCAGGACAAATGCATACATGTTTGAAGAGAGGGAAAAGGGAGAAAATATTGAAGAAAAAGTTGGCAAATTTCAAGAATGGTGTCTGGAAAAGGTGGAGTTTTTGGAAATGGGATTTAAATTGAAGAGTTTGAATTGGATGAATCGGAGTCAAAAGGAAAGGGTGTGGTCTTTGAAGAAAGCTAGAAGCAGAAGCAGAAGCAGAAGCAGAAGCAGAAGAAGTTCTTCTTTCTGTTTGGTTTTAGTGTGTAGCTTTCGGTCGTCTTGAGTGTCAGATAGCAGTGGAAGTAAGAATTATATCTCAAAGAGGCATAGGAAATTATTAATTTGCTTTTTTAGAAAAATTAGTAATTGCTTTGGGTAAACAACAAAAAGAAGATCCAAGATAAGGATTGTGTATTTGTATAATGTAGATGGTGTATTTCTCCTTTGGGATTAAGTACGTCTGAGCTCTGATATTTATTTGTGGTATATCACAAATTTTTGTGAAAAATAAAAATATTCACTCACACATAATGGTCCAATTGTATACTAAAATTTGACGAGGTCAACGGTCCAATAGCGAGACGCGTGCAGCACGTATGGTCGATCCTCACAAGGCTATTCGTTTTTTTATCAAATCCCACTCATATAGATACTACACTTTTCCCCCCACTCATTCACACCTCAAAATCATCGACTTCTTCAAATTATTCAAATTTCTTCTCATTTTTCTTCCATTATTCTCAATTTCTTCTACTTTTTAAATTTTAATTATGTAATTATTTTAAATTTTAAAAAATCGTATTTTTCGATTATTTGCATGTGAATTATTTTTGATATATAAATATACACAATTACATATTATATGCAATAATAAAGAATTGAAATAAACAATAGTTTGTGGCAATCCCACATTCCATGAGCCAAGTGATACTTGATTTGAAGAATCATAATGGTATGCAGTGTTTCCTTGGAGTTAATTTATTGTGTAGTAAGGAGGTGGGATAAATATGAATTAAAACATACAATCCAAGTGTGTTTTAGTGTCTCATAGATGCCAATGCTTAAGACAAAACTATTGTCTTATACATTTGGATTTTGGTGTTTTAGTTCTAATTAATAGTACAAGTTTTGGTTCTTTACTTCAAAATGAGAACATGGATTGTTCATAAACCATCTAAAATGACAAGGAAATAGCTAAGGAATAATACTAAGACAAACATTCATATCAGATATAGAGATAGAATGTATGTTTTCTTCTTCCCTAAAATTATTAGAAAGCATCTCATTCAATAAACAAAGAAATGAAAGAAAAGTAATGGATTTTCCCTTTTAAATGTTCAACGAAACCAAATAGTCCCTTGATTTATATTTGAAGTCCAAAATATAACATCAAAATCAGAGTGGCGCAGCGGAAGCGTGGTGGGCCCATAACCCACAGGTCCCAGGATCGAAACCTGGCT
>JAYDZE010079836.1:0-24953 GCA_034509125.1 Monilaria moniliformis
ACCAAATCAAATCGAATTATCCAAAAAATCGAAAAATTCCAAAAATCCAGAAATCAAAAAATTATATATATATATATATATATATATATATATTATTAAATATAAATTTGGTTTTTATTTTCTTTTTCAGTTTCTAAATCAAACCGAACCGAAATCCGAAAAAATATTGAACCGAATTTTAAATTTTGACTTGGTTCGTTTCGAAAATTCGGGTTTCGGGTATTTCACTCACCCCTAGCTATTTTCCTTTATTTTTATATGTTCGATGAAAATTTACAATGTTCAAATATAGTAATGAGAATCATATATTGTTGACGGAGGAATAGAAGCTTTACTTTTAAGTAATTGTTTATTAATTTCACCCTATTTTTTAGTTGTACAATTGTGCGTTGGTGTTCGTGGAATCACACTAACAAAGAGTTAGTTCAATTAGATCAGCCGATTATGTAATAGGACAATGTACGTTGTAACTCTTGTGATAATGATTTTATAATTCAATTACCATTGTATTTTTGTAATAGAAGAAGTGTTTGGACTAATAAATATATCATTCACATCTTTACTAGAGCTAGTGAGTAGTGATTGAAGTTCCATTACATAAATTTTGTGTGTATTTAAAGAAAAAGGAAAAAAGGGAGGCAGAGAAAGCAGCATCACATGGAATGCAACATGCCAACATCCGTTTTTAATTGTAAACGGGTTGTACTTAGGGTTGAAGTCTCATCCACAACGCGCTTTCCACACTGACTCTTCTCTCTCTCTCTCTAAACTTAAATATTGAGTTTATTTTATAGTAATTTTTTTAATAAGATTTATTAATACGCAATTGAATTTGTACAGGAAAAAGTCGATAAATATGCATTTAATCTAACCGTCTTATGAGAAAAAAATAATATTTAGATTTATTTATTATTTCTAATTATATTTATAATAAATTTGACAGATTCGGGCTCATGATCTTTCCGTCGCACTAAGGTTAAGTGGCACTAACTTTGCTTCTGTGAAAGATAAAATCAAATAAGAATAACAACAAATATTTATCATCTTTCGGTCACCCCTTTATAATAACCTCCCCATTACTACAATATCATCCGTCTTCTTTCTCTCTCTACAGAAGAAAATTCTCTCTCTGCGCTCTGCAAATACCGAAGTCAATTAGCTCATACTTCGTCGGCCAAGAGAGAAATTCTTTTGTAGATCATGAGTTATTACAATCAGAATCAGCCCCCAGTCGGTGTGCCTCCGCCTCAAGGCAAGTAGCAATTTTGAATTCAGATATTCTTCCTTTTTTGAAATCTTTCAACAAATCATCTGAGATTTATTTGTTGTTAGTTAAACTGTTTTTTTTGGATTCTGGTATATAGGTTACCCGCCGGAGGGCTACCCGAAGGATGCATATCCGCCGGCTGGATACCCGCCGCAGGGGTACCCACAGGGCTACCCACCCCAGGGGTATCCGCCGCAGTACGCCCCCCAGTACGGCCAGCCGCCGCCCAATCAGCAGCAACAGCAATCCAGTACCGGATTCATGGAAGGATGGTAAGTTTATACTTCCGATTGCCTAATTTATATGTGAGTTTTTTGTTGATTTGATTGATCGAATTACCGATTCTAGATCCGCGGATCTGAAATTTTGTTTGTAAATTTGTGAGTTGACGCTGAGTCAACGCGTCCACCGGCCGCTTAAACTCACCTTCCGTTATCGCGTCACGGTTAATTAGCTACAAACCCTAATTTCTTCTATTTTAGAATTTGTCTATTGGTAGATAATTTAATTGACTTGGCCTAAGATGTTCCTCTCAATTGAAGGTGAATGTGTTGCATAATTGACTCAGATTACCTTCTCGGAGTTTTCTCTTATTTTTTCGTTTTCTCTAATATACCGTGACTTCTGTTGCAAATGTATATGTACGTTCAACACCAATACATATAAATTTCTTGTAACTGGCTATTTAATGGTACAAATTGGTAGCGCAATTTTGTTGCCGCTGCAATTGTGACATGATTATAAATGTACTTGTGTTTTATGGTATAAATTGGATATAAGAAACTGTTGAATTTTTTGCAGTTTGGCTGCTCTCTGCTGCTGTTGTCTCCTTGATGCGTGCTTCTGATGAGTGATGAAGAAACTGTGAAAAAGGGATTTGCTTCGAGTAAGGGAAAAGAATTGAGGCCCTTTGATATTGGCTTTCTTGATTCTATACCAAAACCATCATCGTTATCTACATCTTTGTATTTTCCTCCCTTTAAATAATTTCTGGACTTAACTTCGATTTGTGAGTAATGAATTCTTTTTCTGCTGTTGTAAATTCCCAATTAATGGAGAATTGTCGTTTTGTTCTAGGCTTATATGGTTTCTTGTTGCTATGTTACCTGCCTGTCGTTTTCTAATTTCGTTTTCATGGTTGTCTTTCGTGTTTTTTTATTGGACAGTGAGAAATCTCTCTGTCACAAATTTGAAGCTGTGTATTATCTTGTGAAACTGTCTACGAGGAAAGATACCAAAATCTCACATTTTTAAATTTATTTGTTAGTGAATGACAAGTTGGTGTAGATGGGTTTTGAAAATTAGCAATACGTTTTTGTCTGCCTTTTCTTTTTTCCTTCTTTCTTTTTAAAAAATGTATATCATTGTTTTTTAAACAGAGCAGATTTTTCCTCGTAAGCGGTTGATGGTCAACGGGAATTATCCAATAGGAGTCTTGGAATGTGCACTCTATCGGTGTATCATCTTAAAAAAATTTCCTCACTAACATATAATTGCAACTATATGATTATTATACGATGTTTTTGTCAGATGTGGTATAATACTGTAGTACATTAGTTTGGTGTAACAACTTTTGAATGGATGATAATTATTTATTATGGCATGGAGATGTTGAGAGAACTTTTAATGTGTATTATGTGGAGTAAGTGTTACTATTGGATTGTATGTTTAGGTACCAAACTCATAATAGAGAGATTTAGGGATCACATCCGACTATTTCTCTTTCCAAAGAAAAAAAGAAAGTGTTACTTATGGATCTACAATCTACTCCAGGTAGGGGCGGATCTAGAGTTAAAAAATGAAGGGGGCGGAATTAGTTGCTGTAAATTAAAATTTTCAGTCATTTTTTTTCCGGGGCGGACCGGTAGCTAAGAGAAGGGGCGACCATGGTGGTTTCCCTACTGGGGTATTGGGAAATTGCTCATCGGGGGGTTGGCCGACCCCTCTCGCCCCTGTATCCACCGCTGACTACCGGGTTTCATTTTTAATACAAAGGTGTCGTGAATACCTTCTGGGATTAAACACAATCCCCTGTTGTAACTATTTTAACATGATCCCCTTTCGTTTTTGTATTTTTATTTTTGTGACTATTCATAGCTATTAGCACTAACGGGAAACACCATCATCTAGGAAATTTGGCTTTTGGTAAAACAAGTGTTTCGTTGATTGTAATGTCTGTGCTGACTAGTGGGCTGTGCCACGCTTTAAACGATTCCTTCAAATGGTTTGGACTAAGATATTGCAAAATTGAGTTCTAGTAAGAGTTATAGTTGTGTTATCGACTTAATGAAATGTCATACATTCGAATCTCATGGTCATCTAATTATAAAACAAACAAAAATCTGCCAAGACTTTATCAAGATAAATAATTACTTGTATGTGGGGGGGTGTGCTTATTAAATTCAAATTCCAAGCCTCACTTAGTTATTACGTGAAGTAGAAAAGATGTTAATGGATGAAGTAATTACAAAAGAAGGTTGTGACAAGAAATCAAGGAAGACAATTTTGGTGGGGGAAAGAGATGAAGTAGAAAAAGTTGATGACATACAAGATTAGAGGAGCTTCCCTTAATGGACTGGCATTGTTTTGAAACCTTTGGGGAAAGAGATGGAACAGATTGTTTTAGGGAAGAGAGAAAAAAAAAAAAAACTAATAATATAAATATTTGGCAGACAAAGTAAATCACCCCCACCGCCACTACCAAAACGTGTTAAAAACTCTATAAGAAGCCTTTTGGTTTGTTCACTATAATTGAGTAGAATAATTATGTAAATAATTGAGTTTGTGTGTGTAATTTTCTCTTTTTCTCTTTTTTTATTACCGGAAAGTGGGTAGTTATTTACTTATATGTTGCCATTATTTTTTATATTATAAACTTAACCCCTCTTTCACATCAATTAAAATTTATATTTTTTCGTTTTATACAATCGATTTTGCATGTATTACTTCTTCTATACCAAAATATGATTAATTTCTTATTCACCAATCACCCGTAGTAATTTCACTATTTTGCATTAGTCTACAGTTTGACATAGGATGACGTGTATCTGTGTTAGAACACATTAGGTGGCGAATTTATAGTGGTACAGTTGTCACGCTGCAATTCACAAGCTTAATTGGCACGTGCCGCTCCGCCGCCTTCCTTTTCATACCAACTGCTACGATTTCAATAAACTACAGCAACATAAAAACAAAAACCATGCTCTTAGTTCCATCATCATCCTCAATCACAACCTTCTTCTCCAAAACGCTACTCAATCCCAATTCCCGCACGCTCCTCCGCACGCTCCTCCGCACAATGACCTCCAATCCCCATGCCTTCGCCGGAAACCCCATACGATCCAAAACACCCAAACCGTCGGACCCCGTTTCCCCCCAATCTGCGATCCAAACCCTCAAAACCCTCCTGGTTTCAGGTCAAACCGGGCCGGCGTCGCCCGATTTCAGAATCCTGCCCTTCAGGAAGGGCAGGCCACTGGCCGGATGGACGACGGAGGGGCTGAAGTGGCATCTGGGGTGGCTGAGCCTGGGCGAGTGCAAGGTTTACTTGGAGAATTCGGAAGCGGGTCGCCTCGGCGACGACGCGTTCGTGTACTTGGGGTGTAGGAATGAGAATGGGGATGATGATGATGTGGTGTATTGGGCGGTGGATGTGTCGGAGGTGAGTGAGCTGGTTAATGAGCTGGGAGCGAGGCATTTTTGCTTTGTGGAGTTGAGGACTCTTATGGTGGCCACTGATTGGGCTGATTCCACGGCCATGGGTTACCTTGCTATAGCAGGGCATGTGAGTTTTTTTTTTTTTTTTGGCCTCTGAAGCTTTTGCTATCTATTATATGCCTATTTTGTTATGGATAAATTCGTTAGTAAAACTAGTTCTTTTTAGAAATTGGCGTTATCATTGGTGTTGTCTTTTGTGTGGGTGTGGGTGTGGGTGGGGGTTCTTGAATTGTTGGAAGATTGTAATCGATAAAGATGGATTTTATTTGTAAAAGCGCTTTGTTATGCAGTTTTAGATAAGTATGGTAGCGAGGATATGAGAATATGGGATTGTAAGTTTAGAGTCCTCCCATAAACTGTTTCTGAACTGTATCATTTTCTCTGAAACTTTTATTTAACATTTTCCCTGAATGATTTATCCTTTTATCTAGTGATCTCCCTGACTTAGCATGCCTTTTCCCTTGAAGGTGTTTGGTTACCAATTAGGTAGTGGCAGCATGTCTACCCAATACTGACATATGGTATTTTCTGGCTTAAATTTTGTTCTTCAGGCCCGAGCTTTGCTTGAATGGCACAACACAGCACGCTTTTGTGGATATTGTGGATGTCCAACAGTTTCTGCGGAGGCTGGGAGACGGAAACAGTGCTCAAACGAGTTATGCAAAAAGAGGATTTATCCTCGTGTAGATCCAGTATGTGATGTGATTTTTTGTTTCTTTGGTGAAACTTGGCATGCTTATTTCTCCAATCATATCTCTTCTCATCTTGTGCCAACAGGTGGTTATAATGTTGGTGATAGATAAAGACAATGATTGCGTCTTGTTAAGTAGGCAGTCAAGATTTGTCCCACGCATGTGGAGTTGCCTTGCTGGCTTTATAGAGGTATGTCCTCCAATATCCTGTAACATCCTCCTAGGTTCTCCTCATGTTTATCCCCTCTGCTGAAAAATCTCGATTCTTCCTTGCCTCATGACTTTTTCATAATCAGCCAGGAGAAAGCTTAGAAGAGGCAGTAAGGAGAGAAACATGGGAGGAGACTGGCATTGAAGTTGGTGAAGTTGTCTATCACAGTTCTCAGCCGTGGCCTGGTAAAGTCTCTTATCACAATTAGCTGACCCATTAATTTTTCCCCAAAAGGAAAAAGACAACTCTATTTTAGCTGCTTAAATATGAAATTGACATGTTTAGTTAAATGCAACTGTGAAGACAATAAGCTCGAAAATGTTCGGTGATGATTTAAGTTGGAAACAGTATATTTCTTGCCGGAAAGTATGAAAAGGAAACTGTTACTAGGTTCTCTTAGCTCTTGCTACTTCCCCCTGCATGAAGATGCTTAGGTTCACAGTTCGTATAACATCCGCCCGCCACTGTAGTGCTACTATATGGACAGATTTTGCGCTTGTACACTATGAGAATTGGACACGGGAAGTCATATTGCCAACCCTTTTAATCATCCATTGAGGGGATCTGAAAACAGATTGGCATTTATTGAACATCCGCCCCACCTGCATGGTTAACTTTAACCAATTACAGGAGAAGATAGTGATTCTAGTTTGAATACATAGGAATCTAGAAACTGAGAGACATGAAAAGAAAAAACTTCAGTGTGATATGGGCGGCTTATTGTCTGGGCCGTTGAGAGAGAAAGGGAAGGTAGAACATATTGGTGGGCTTTTGAGAGATGAAGGAAAGATACAACAATAAGGAACCTCAGGTGCAGAGATTAGCTCTGTCATGAGGTGTATCTATAAATTGTGGAATCTATATAAGACAAATAGAGGAGGAAAGAGTATAGGAACTTTCTCATCAGGGTGAAAGAAGAATTTATGGAATTTTTTTGTGTTCTCTATAATGAGACAGTGTATTACAAAAGAGAAGAAAATGGAATGATATGAAGTGGTTGACAGACTATTTCCCTATGAACCATTATGAAGCTGCTTCTTTACTTTATGGTGGACATCTTGTTCTCTTGGGTGAAGGCCCTTCAACTACTGATGATAATATTTTGGCAATTGTCTGCTCTATTCAAATTGATCTACTCCTCGGCTAACATATTTCTTACTTTGTGTTTCCTCAGTTGGAGCTGGCAGCATGCCATGCCAACTAATGGTGGGTTTCTTTGCGTATGCTAGAACACTTGAGATCAATGTGGATAAGGAAGAGTTAGAAGGTACTCTCAATTAGTTACTCTCCATCTGGTAGTTGGTTCCATTTCTGTTTTGTTTTGTGAAGGGGGGAAAGGAGAATGTAGTGCTATGGTGTCTCAATCATCACTTCATATCAGTTTAAATTAAAAGGACTAAGCAATTGAAAGACATGATTGATAATACATTGTCAAGTTTGCTAATAATAATCTTGCTATATACTTGTCATAAAAATTTCTTAAATGAAATGATGTTGCTTTGACTGTGTAGATGCTAAATGGCATAGTCGAGAAGATGTGAGGAAAGCTCTGACATTTGCTGAATACAAGAAGGCGCAGTTGACAACAGCAGCTAAAGTAGAGCAAATGTGCAAAGGGGTGGAAAAAGGGCAGAACCTATCTGCAGATTTCAACGTCGAAAGTGGGGAACTTGCTACTATGTTTATACCTGGGCCTTTTGCGATTGCTCATCATCTCATCTCGTCTTGGGCGAATCGAGTTCCGGTTAATGGTGTTGAGGCACAGAAACAAGCTGCTGGTTCACTATCGAGTCTATGAAGTCTGGAACCAAAACCCGATATAGAGGAGATTGATGCTGGAATCTGTTTCGGTTACTTGCAAACTGAAAGTTCTCCCTTATATGGCTATTTCCTTATTCCTAAATTCTTAACTATAAGATATTTCACGGTTATGAAATACGTTGACAGTCAGCTCAGTTGGGACCAATCGATTGATAGCTTAGTGTTGAAATCAAGAATGGTTCACTCTTCAACTTCCACCGAGGTTCCAGCTTCATGAACTGTCTCAAAAGTCGAATTTGGTGGAGAGTATTATACGGCGAAGCGCCAGAATCAAGCATCCTCTTCGTTGTGATTGAATTTTCACAAGCATCGGTAACTTAGTTACACAGCTGCTTGGGTTTTCAATGCCAATTAGATTACAGATGCAAGTGCAGCGAACTAGCAATTTATGGTATGTAAAATCGTCTGTTTTGTATTTATTTATTGGCATAGGCAATCCGTGCAATATTGTCAAATCCCAGTCAATAAAGCATGACATGGGAAGGCGGTAGAAATTTAGGATCTGGATACTGTTGCACACAGTATAGTACACTCTGTCTCATTATTTATGATATTTTTTTTGGGTATGGGTATTTAATAGAATTGAAAAATGGTGTGAGAAATATATATATATATATATATATATACATATATATTACTGAAAATTGCGTGAATTAATTAATGTGTGTTAAAAAGAAAATATGTCAACGACCAAGAAAAGAAAGGTGCCATGAATAACACATTTATTTCCAGTTAACACAATGGATGTCAGTTTTTCACCAGAATTTTGCCATGAATAACACATTTATTTCCAGTTAACACAATGGATGTCAGTTTTTCACCAGAATTTCATATATGTGTGTGTGTGTGTAAGCAAATCTTACTGAACAAATTTGGAGGAAGACAAACACTACATAACCCTAATTTACTAAGCTCAATTGGGACATTATCATTAAACACGAACCAATACGGGACCGGACGCCATTATACAAATAGAAAGCCCACGTATAGCGTCTTTTCTTTTTATACACAAAAACTAACACTAGGATGGCCATTTCGAATAAAATTTCCTGCCACGCCACCGCCATCGCCACCGGTATATGAAAATCCACGAGAAACCCTAAACGCCACCGCTCACATGACAACATATTGCGAGTCGAACACGTATGCTTCCTCCTTCCTCCAATGTGAGTCGAACAAAGCGTGATTTTTGACTCCAGTCGGCAAACAATTCGTGTATAGGCTGTTTTATTGATCAAACTACTCCGTAATTGACTATTCGCCCTTCTTCTCTTGCCTTGTCTTGTTTGTTTATTTAACCATTGTTTTCTGCACATATTGGAGCTTTTGTTCCAGTTTTATTCATGAATTATATGGCGGTAAATAAGAATAATAGGACGTGCACAATGATGGCGGCGCCCTTGCCGTTATATGTTATTGCGGCTGTTTTGGTGGCGGGAGGCGACACGAAAGGACGTTGAACGGACTTTCGGTGTACTCCGAGCACGCTGAGAGATAGTGAAAAATTCGGATCTAGCTGAGTTGCTCGTGACAACCTAACTTAGGTGCACCACTTCAATTCCGAGAATTTCTAAGTCAACAAGCTTCTCTTCACGAGGAACGAGGAACAAATTCACGGCAGACTCCAATATGTTCTGATCGTAATAAACGATGTCACATCCATCTCAGAGTATCTCAGAATCAGCTCCTGCAGAATCTGAAATGGATATGGGGACAAATTTAGGGCAAAATTAGAGAGATTGATTAGTGGAGTTAGTTCTGTTAGGAGCAGCAGCAGGAATCTCTACAGTGAAGATATGGAGGGGGTTGGAGTGGTGGCGATTGGCGGCGTCGATGGTTCTTCGTTGTTCGCCATATGGCGGAAGATCCAAGATTCACACGAGAGATAAGATGCGAGAGGGACGAGAGAGAGTTGGTGGCAGCGGTGGCTGTCGGCAGCAGCCTTTGCCGGATTCTTGAGAAATGGGTGATTTGTTGTGAATGAAATTGAAAGACGAGAAAGACGATGAGTTGGAAGATGTGCTTGCTGACTCAGTTGTTCAATTTTGCCACGTCAACAATATTAATACACCTAATTTATACCTTAGCTTTGATTTCACCGAAAATTTCAGTCATGAAAAATATCAAAAAAATTTAAACTTGGTGTATTGTATTTTAAATTTTAAAGTTCATGTGATAAATTAGAATTACCTTAAAATTCATAGTTTTAGCGGCAATTAAACCTTTATATAATTATCTACTAAAAATTATAAATTTAAATAATAAATATTTATATTTGAAATGGATAAATTTTATCACAATCTCGGCAAATCTTAGACATAAAAAAATTATTATTTTATTTTGAAATAACAAGATCTATATCTTCAAAACTTATAACCAAGTATGGATATGACAAAAGTAAAAAAGTATGACAGTGGCAATCTCTTGCTAAAGATATAGCAAGTAATATGCTGAAATAAATGCAATGCATATTTAATTGATAGTGTTGTAGATCTATAAAATAAACTTATAGTGATCAATAATATGTTCCTCGTTGGAATTCCAGCAGCAATATTCGTACTAATTTCAAAATAATATACCAGAAGAAGGAACAATTATATTGATGAACAAACAATTTACATCAACAAATCTGCAAATCCCTGCTTAAGGCATCTAGCAATCACCTCAAACTTCACACCCAAAAAAAAACAATATGAACACAAAAAAATACAAAAAAAAGGATTAAAAAAATAGGACGACAAAACACAGAGATCTAGAGAGAGACTATGATGAGGTGGAAACGACTGAATTTGTTCACTGAGCGGCGACTTCAACAGACGATGGAGATGCCGCTGCCTCTTTAGCGGCAGCTTCGCTCTCAAGCTGGCTGAGGTTTCCCTTAGCCTTGATGAGCTGCATGTGGTGGTGCTTGCAGAACAGCACACCCTCATGCGCAATGTAGTTCGATGGGCTTATCGTGCACCCTCCATAGCTGCACTTGAAGCAGCTCTTGTGGTATGCAGCTCCATTCACAGAAACCTAATTCGATTTTTGAAAACATAATTAATTATTATTATTATTATTGACATAGTAGATATTAAAAGAACATATATGGATGGAAAATGGAATGATAACCTTCTCAATGGGATAAACTGTCTTTTCACAGCCCACGCATTTATCTTTGGTTCCGACAAACAGGCCGGAAACCTTGGCTGCGTTCTGTTATAATTAGTGTAAACAAACACCAACTTAATCAGCTACTGCATGCGAGGTTAGTTAGAAAATTATACAGACTATTATTTTCATCGAAAATGGATTTTTACCTCATTTTCAACCTTTTCTGGCTTAGCGAACTTTGGGATTCCTGCATGCAATAATCCAACCAATGTTTTTTAAGAATTGATCTTCTCATATATATTGGTAAGGAAAAATATTAGAACAAATGTAAAAAACTTGTGTGTATTGGGATACACAGTTAGGGTTGAGCAATCCTCATTGATTCCTAAATAAGATATAATTATAGCGGATGCATGAGAGTGTACCTTCGAAGCTCTTGTCGAGGCTTCCAGTTCTCTTGAAGAGCTGATCGAAGTGTGGCCTGCAGTAGAGCACTCCCTCGAAAGAGTTGAAGTTTCCCAGCTGCAAAACAAATAAGTCTCAGTATGGTATGTCTAGAGATAGAGAGAGAGAGAGAGACAGAGAGAGAGTTGTAAGGGGAGACCTTGAGGGTGCCATTGCAGTGGTGGCAGCGGAAGCAGGCCTTGTGATATACGCGGTTGTTTGCGGCGAGGCGATCAACGAGATAGACAGTCTGGTCGCAAGCAGTGCATTTCTGAGGTCCAACATTGGCGGTGGCCATTTTTTTTTTTTTTTTGCTGAGGAAAGAGAACAACAGCCCTACGCTTGCTTTTCCGAACAACTTCTGTCGTTCTCTTTCCTTCTTATATCCCTTCCCTTCCCACCCCTTTATTCTTCCTCTCTCTCTCTCTTTTTTTTTTTTTTTCTTTTTCTTTTTCTTCCCTTCTCTCTGTGGGTGTGAGATCGCTTTCTTTATTGATGAACAACATTTATGTCGACTTTGCTTTATATAGATGAGCAAATCAAAAGAAATTGTATGGATTGCAGTGAAATTCGGGTATCATGTGATGGCCCCTTCACTCATAGTAATTTTTTTTTCCAAGTTGAACAACTTTCGTTTCACATGAGATAGTTTCTTTGATGCTTCCGCAATTGTCGTATACGACTTTAGACTTCACATTTTTTATATCAAGTTTTTTTTTTTTTTTTTTTGAGCTCGAGTTTCCTTTTTGGAATTTGAAAATTTAATAAAATATAATTCACAAAAGAGTAAATACCTAAAAATATTCATTATCATATAACAAATGTAAAAATTATTCAAAAAAATAAAAATTTAACTAAAATTTCTTCACATTTAAAAAATTGCTCATTAGTCGTTCTATTCCTCTTTTTCAGTTTATCATTCTTAGTTTCTCACTCTCTCTCTCTCGTTCTCTCTCTAGATCTCTCTCTCTTCTGAAACTGCCGCCGCTCGCTTCGGATTCATCCCCTACTGTGGAGGAGCAGCTTCGATTTCGATTCGAGCTTCGATCTCAACACGCCGCCAGAGGATTTGCCGCCGTCGATGGTGTTGCACGCACTAAGTGTGTTTTGCGCGTTTTCATAAAGAGAGAGATAGAGAGTTGAGAAAGAAGAAGCTTCCAGCTACTTGTGGGGAAAGGAACACGGAATCCTCCCGATCACCGCCATGTGATCTAAACTTGCGGCCGCAGCGATAGCGAGGAAGACCGGAGCAGCAAGCAATTAGCTGGGTATCGAAGAGACGAAAGTGAAGAGAACTTATGTGGCTTCTCTCTCTCAAAAATAGTAAATTTCTGCGAATTTATGTTGTTGTTCCATCAATGTATGACGGCAGTATAGATTAAATCTTTTGCAATGGGGTTCAATAAAGGAAATGATTTTGTTTAATGGCTTTGGAGTGGAAATTTTTGTGATGTTTGTATTGTTGGTGTTCTTAAATTCATAACTATTTCTAATTTCGCAACTAAATTTACAATTCGAAATAGGTTAATCATGAATATAGACTAAAATTGTATATTTCGCAATCTAGTCAATACTTGGTTTTGATTGATGAAAAAGTAAACGTAATTCACAACCAAAAGTATTTGAAATTGTGAATTATAGTCAAAGTGCATTAATTTACAACTAAGGATACACCTAATTGTAAATTATGGCCCAAAACCACTACATCACAATTCAGAGTATTTTTAGTTGTGAATTATAGTAAAAAAAATCAGTAGTTCATAACAGAGAATATTTGGAGGTTGTGAATTAAAGCAAAAAAAAAAGACTCACAACTAAGAATATCCAAAGTTGTGAATTGTAACAAAAAATCTTAAATTCATAACCGTTAGTATTTTAGTTGTAAATGATAGCAAAAATAACTAATTCGCAACAAAAGCCTTCCAAATTGTGAAATAAAGGAGTAAAATAATAAATATAGATACTTTTTACTTTTTTATATTAATGAATAGATTTTACTTTTACTATCCTGTTTTGAATATTTTTATCTTTAATTTATGTGTAAAAGAACTAAACTATTAAACCAAAAACATGTTTTACGTGCAATCCTAGTTATATATCTAACACAACAAAATTAAACAAATTTGTAAACTTTGGAATATTTAAAAAAGAAAATTAAATAAATAAAAGACTTTCTAAGTTGTGGTCATAAACTCCCATTATACTTCCATGTCAATGTATATGTCATGTGTTATCTCTATCTAGAGATTGGCTAAAATAAAATTTAATTATAAAATAAAAATTAGAAATCATTTTTAATGCTTAGATCAAGAAGATCTATGATTGATTCATCTTTTTGTTGAATGAATTTGTGGTATTGGATTCGAATCTCATATGAAGTGAAAATTTTAATATTTTAATTTATACATTTTCACAACAAATTCATACATGTTCCATAAAAAATTCATGATTTATAGTTCCTTTTTAAATAGAGTTTGTAGCCTAATTTCCATACCTACTTATACGTGTATACTTTTATTTTTTCTACTTATATCTACTAATCAATGACTACTTATATGTGTATAATTTTATATTTTCTACTTATATGTACTAATCAATGATTAGATTTAGTTATGTGTTGTTAAATGTTGTATATTACATTAAAATATATGAGGCACTCATTAAAATATATTAGATGTGTAATGAGATATTAATGGAGACATTAAAATATGTATGAGGCACTACTTTTTGTTATAGATATTTATAGAATCTTCTTATGTTTCATATATGTATTTGTCTCTTTACCCATGATGAAGAATAGGGCAATTATGGAGGCAAGTCTTTGTGCCTCTAAAAGTACCAAAAACACCCATGCGGAGACACATTCTAAGACACTCGTGAATGCCCTATAAGAATGTGTAATAGGACATTCTGTCCTTTAGAATATTCTGTCCACATACATACACAGATCCTTACGGGAGTCCATCCCTTTTGAGATTCTACACCTTTTGAAAACTAAGTCATGTTTGGAAATTGATGACAACTTTACCTTCTTCCGTTAAGACATTTGTTTGTGTTGTCATGAATTGCCCATTTACTATAGACCGGAACAATACAATAGGTTTGTTTTCAGACATGTCTCTGTGTCATATTTGACATTAACAGTATGTCACTAAAACCTTTAGGTTTATAATATCAGGTGTTGCGTTGAGACATATTCTTGTCTCACTATAGAGCAATTGTGATATCGTCTTCTCTTGGGACACTCTCTTCTGTCTCTATAGCATTTAGCTATAAGATAGGCCTTGATACTATGGAGTAGTTTTAAGAAAATTTTCTGGTATACATGAAACAGTTGCTTAGTGTCACTATAGGGGTTTCTGAGACATCTCCCGGTGCTGTAGAAGTTCTGTCACTAATTATACAATGTCACTATAGATATTTGCATAATTTGTATTTTACTGAGAGAGTTGTCATTAGGTTTGTGTTGAGATAAACATGTTTTCGTGCAACTATAAAGTTAATGAGAAGTCATCTTTTATTGGGACATTTTGTGCTGGCATGTAGCTATGAGAGAGAGAAGTCATTCAGTTAACCGCTTTTCTGCTTCTCCGATCACAGTGGCCTAAACCCTAAGTCTTGGTTTAGTAATCCCAGCTAGGCACCACACCACAATGGCGTTGATGGCACCATATTCCTCCTCCAATATTGCTGGTGATCAACAACTGCATTCGTGCATTTGCTATATGTTGTATAAAGCAGCAGCTTAATTGATATACTCAACAAAGAATTAAAGATTGAAGGGATGTCCAATTATATTGATGAAAACATAATTTACATCAAAAACCTGCTAATGGTATCTAGCAATCATGTCAAAATTCACACCCGAAAAAGAAAAAAAAAAAACTAAAAAGATTAAGAAAAAAATAGGAAATTTTCTGGGAAACACACGAAGATCGAAATCTAGAGAGAGAGAAAGAGACACTATGAGGTGGAAACAAATTCTCAGCATTGAGGTGAAGGTTCAGGCTCGTCTTCAGCTTCAGCTTGAGGTTCAACATAAAATTCAACTTCAGCAACAAAAGTTGGAGCAACCGCGGCTGATTCTTTGATGGATTCGCTCTCAAGCTGGCTGAGGTTTCCCTTAGCCTTGATGAGCTGCATGTGGTGGTGCTTGCAGAACAGCACACCCTCATGCGCAATGTAGTTCGATGGGCTTATCGTGCACCCTCCGTAGCTGCACTTGAAGCAGCTCTTGTGGTATGCAGCTCCATTCACAGAAACCTATTTCATTTTTTGTGAACATAATTGTTGTTGTTCAAGATTCTATAAAAGTGAGAAAAAAAAAAGATGTTTAATTGTAGCATGTGATCTACCTTTTCAATGGGGTAAACAGTCTTGGCACAACCGATGCATCTCTCCCTGGTTCCGGCAAACATGCCTGACACCTTCACTGCATTCTGTTTGTTGTAAAACGTTTAGATTAGTGACCTAAAATAATCAACCACGTTGTAAACATTTTTTAATGTTTTTTTACCTCGTTTCCTAGAATCTTTTCTGTCTTAACGACCTTTGGTGTTCCTGCTAGAATTGAACCAATCTTGGGAATTAATATCTGCTGGTAAAAGATATGGATATTAATTGGTTGAATAGTAAAGCACCTTCGAAGCTCTTGTCGAGGCTGCCAGTCCTCTTGAAAAGCTGATCATAGTGTGGTCTGCAGTAGAGCACCCCATCGAAAGAGTTGTAGTTTCCCAGCTGCAACAAGATAACAAGAGATTAAGACTTAGCAGTCTAGAGAGAGAAAGAGGGAGGGGAGGGTGGAAACCACCTTGAGGGTGCCTCTGCAGTGGTGGCAGCGGAAGCAGGCTTTGTGGAAGACGCGGTTGTCAGCGGCAAGGCGATCAACCAGATACACAGTTTTCTGGCAGGCAGTGCATTTCTGGGTGGTACCAGCGAACTGAGTGAAGGCCATTTTTATTAAGGTAGTTCTTTTATTTTATTTTTTTCAAGAAATTTGAGGAAAGAAAACAACGCACTCGTTCAATCAAGAACGATGTGGCTGTCTGAACAACTTGGAGTTGTTCTCTTTCCTCTTCTTCCTCTACCTCTCCTTCTTGCTTCCGATGCCTCTTTATTCTTTATAAAATTTCTTTTGTTTCTTTCCTCGATCTGTGTGGGTGTGAGATCACTTTCTTTATTGATGAAAATCATTGTTGTGCAGGTTGGTTTATATAGTGATGGAGATGAAGATATGAAACACAAATATTATGTGGGCTGCAGTGAAATTCGGGTGAAATGTGATGGCCTTTCACTCCGATCTCGAAGCTGTCCCGTTTCCTATCAGAGGTCTATATATATTTGATGAAGTCGACTCTTTTTGAATCAGTCTTATAAATATATTTTTGTTTTGTTATTGATGTGGATGCTACACCAAGCATATTTCTGTGTATAAACAAACACATACATTATAAAGGCTACTTTGTACTTGTGCAATTCGTTTATGCAATTGCCTAGCGTATGACATATGCTACATTTAATATTGGGAAATTATCTCATCGTTTAATCTTTTAACAAATATATACATATATAATATATATATATATTTCCTAACACAAATCCAACAGCACCTAACCAGAAAACGTAACACCAATTTTTTCATAAATTGGATTCGTGCTTAGGAGGTCGTGGACAATGAAAGTCATAAAGTAGATTTGAAAGAAGAAAAAATGATAGTATAAGTATTTTGTTATAATCATGTTTACATAAGTGAATTATTCTATTAAGAAGTCAAACCATGGATATATAATGATAATTTCCCTCTAACATACATTTTACATAATTACTAAAGACATGTTGAAATACAAAGACGATCTGATATTTGTCCGAAACCTTAATACCAGTTGCAGGCGCACATCTTGTTGAGAAAGTCACAACATAACAAAATTAAGCATCTGAACTAATGGTTCTTGGATGAAGACATGGCCTTACATTTCCCACAATTCCCCAGTTTGCTTTGAGTTTGATACCACACTGTAACGGGATTAGTCATTCCGCCTGACACGCATGCCAACATCTGCCCTCATCCTGAGGGTCCAGGCTCCGGGGTAACCACTAGTTTTTGTCCTGCAATCCAGCTCATCAGGGAACGGCATCATCACCCAACCAGTGTTTCCTTACAAATGTCTTCTTTCATTCTCAATTATAACCGCTCCTCACTGAAGCAGGGGCGCGTGCACTGATGCATAACATTCGCCTATCCTCCACAATCATAGCCAATCAGGGCTATGACTGACAAGGCGTGACAATGCCGTAGGAGACAAGTGACATAAACGTCAGCTCAGAATGACATGGTATTAGACCAGAAGAATGAGATCAACTGAACAAAAATGATGGGTTTATCAATTAGTTTTCTAGTTAATAACAACTCAGTATTGGTGAAGCCACTTGATCCAAAGTTAATAAACAGTGGCAGTTCGGGTTGGTAGTTGTGATTTTTACTGTGCAAAACCTACCCAGCCAAATAATACCAATTCTAGCAGTTCAAATAATAGAAAATGAACTAGCAATTAAGGAATAGAGTGAATAATCTACCACCTTGACACAGTCGAAATAGATCGTAATAATCAAAACCACCATCTAAAACTATAAATCTGAATACAACACCAACTGGGCATTTGGTCTAGTGGTATGATTCTCGCTTTGGGTGCGAGAGGTCCCGAGTTTGATTCTCGGAATGCCCCTTTTATACTTTTTTGTTGATTGCCTTCCACAAATGAGTAATGTCCCCCTTTTCACAACCAACATGCCTATTCTACTAATACAAAATTTTGCATCTTATTAACAGATGTGACCGCAGGAAGCAATTCTGAACAGCCTCACGGGGGTTCTTGGTGAGGCAAAACTTTAATGAAAGATGCCAAGAAAAATGAACTACAAAAGGAAAAGTCTGAATATCAGTTACAGAGATGTTACTTAAAGCTATATAAATTTTTGAAACCATATTTGCTAGTTGCTTCAACTAAATGCCATAATGATTTAGTCTGCAGCCAACAAAGAAAGCTGCTATACCAGTAGGATCAATAAACATTAGCAACTTCACTTGATAAGAATAAGCAAACAATCTGACAGTGTGTCAAAGATTCCAAGCTGCATTAACCACTTAGCTTAATTTGAAAAAGGCAAGAAAACAGAATTTCAGGAAGCATTTGAGGTTGTGCACCACATCCAATAAAGATAAACAAGCCTTCTACCCTGAGTAGATAACTAGAAATTTTCTTTGATATGCTCTCTAAACAGGGAATCTAAAAGATGAAGTTAAACATGAGATCCATAAACATAAGGAATAAAAGCCTCGAGTATGATTGTAATGGATGGAATAGGTATATTCCAGGTAAAAGAGGTTGATTGAGAGATTTAGTAAACAACAGGGTATTTGGTCTAGTGTATGATTCTCACTTAGGGTGCGAGAGGTCCCGAGTTCAATTCTTGGAATGCCCCTATCATTTTTAATATCCATTATGTTTCACAAGTAAACTCTTTTTCTTTCTTTTTAGTCCTGCCACTATCCCATTTTCTATTATATGCCAATTTCTCAACAAAATGTCAAACTCCAAACTCTAGCACAGAATATCCCAATATATGTTATGATCATTCTTGACAAATGATTATACAATAGATGAACAAAATAAAGAAAATGAATAAGCAAATGGCTGAAATAGTATCACAGAAACCAAGTTCAGAGAAACCATAACTGCATTCAAGTCCAGAAGTACATGCAAGGAATATTTAATATGGCTTACCATTAAAAAAAAAAAAAAAGGAAAAGATAGGCATCAACAATGATGAAAGTGATAAGCCATTGTCTACAATTTTCTATAGTGCATCAACTGATGAAATGATGAATTTAAAAAGAGAACAAATAACAAGTAACGATACTCAATAGTGAATAAAAGGACTCAAGGAATAATAGAATAAACAAATTATTTATCCAGCTTACAGAAGTTGATTAAGAGCTTAGTAGACAACAGGGCATTTGGTCTAGTGGTATGATTCTCGCTTTGGGTGCGAGAGGTCCCGAGTTCGATTCTCGGAATGCCCCATTTTTTTGCTATTTATTCCCTCCCCCAAATGAACAGTGCCCCTTTTCACTACCTACTTTCCTAGTTTTTTTAATGCTGAACAATTCCAAACCCCTAGCATAGACCATCACTGTATAAATTATGACTATTCCTGACAAATATCCCCATCAAAGAAACAGTAAACAAGTATATAAAGCTTCAGCTCCATATAAATATATTTTTTAAATCTAATATAACTGAAGAATTAATACGAATCTGAGATTGCGGACAGGAAAATGCTTAATCTATAGCAATATCCGCTCAATACAATAATGTCTTTCAACAGTTGCATAAATTATAAAGTCAAAACACAGCTTTGAATTAAACCAGCGAAACAACGAAATTAATTATGGATGGAAATTTGAAACCAAGCACATGGCGAAATTAAAATAAATAAATTAAGGACTGCGACGACTTAGAAACGCCTCCGCTGAAAGTCTCACCTTCTCGCGCAATTAGCGGAGTGAAATATGCTTTTGGCGACGGCGTCGGCGGCGTAAGCAGCAATTGATAGATTTGGGCAGTAGGAGTTATCAGTGGAGGTGGCAACAGTTTAGTGTGAAAAAGGGAGGGAGGAGAATCTATTCAAAAAGTTGCATTTCAAGATTATTATCCAAAAAAAAAGCATGATTAAATTATTATTTGACAGCATTCGCTCTCGGGGGCCACGCGTCATTGCCTTTGAACTAACTATATTAATAATAATACTTCATCATGTACAAAAAATTGAGCACGGATATTAAAAAAATACAATTTTATGAATATAAATTAAAGAGATCTCATTTATTTATACTATTAAAGACAGTTTTTTTAGAATTAAGCCATTATAAATGAAACAAATGAAAATAAGTTTTGGACCATAAAAACAGAGTCAGACTGAGGTAGTATAATTTAAAACCTTTTCTTTTAGGGAGAAAATTAGAACATTTTTAGGTCGATGATATCATACATCTTTACCATGATTTTTTCATTAATTACTTAATATTAGAATCGCTTATCTATGGATTAGAATCGTGGTGTTTAGTACAATGCGTAGGCTGATTTCCAGGACGTAAGTTCATATTTTAATAATTTGAAAGGTTTATCGATTTGGAATATTAGATATAAATGGCTACTTTTAAAATAATAAATTGCCTTGGGTTTTGTCTCACTTGTGTGAGAATTTGTACAATCTTTGTCAGAATAAATTAATCACTTCTTGGAAAGAAAAAGAAAATTAATGTTCTGATTGTGTCTAAGAACATGGAGAATGTATCTAGATCATTTTTCTTTTTTCTTCAATAATTCGATGAAGAAGCAGTGTGCAAATGAGACATCTACAAAGAGCATAGTTGGCGAAATCTGACAGTTAGTTGTCTATAAACAATTAAACATGATCGAGCCTACTATTTACTAGACTAATGAGAGCACTAAACTCTGTATGATAATCTACGAATACACTTGAGAATGATTGAAGTAAAAACATAAATACAAACAGTGGTAGAAAATAAATAGGAAAGTGGGCTTAACACTCAGAACTCAGTCCCGTCACTTAAAAGAGTAAATATGTCAAAGTCCGATCACCTGCATTCCTCATATCATCCTTCAATGAACTTTGAGTAGCATAAACCGTTGTCGCACGTTCCTACAACATAATAAACAAATACGATCCAACTAGATATGTTTATGGTGTCAGATCAAGGCAACATAAGTTGGCGAAATGATGATGTCTTCGGCTCACTGTTAATCACTAGCCTTCTTACTAAGATGAGTCTCTACCGATAACAAAATATTCAAGCTATGCAACCAAGACTAACCAGTTATCAGTCACAAAATCTCTCAAACATAGGGTACAGTACACAAGATATATTTGCCTAATTCCTGTAGATCTTACCGATACATGACAAAATAAATATTTTGCTTAACTTCAGCTAGTATTACTGAGATAAGACAATGAAAACTATTGTTTTATGAAGAATAAGAATGAAGTTGCAGAACAGAGAACAGAGTGGGAATCCAAGAGAAAATAATGAAGTTTTAGATAAGAGATTTTATGCTGAGTCAGCATTAATGTGAGCTAGATTAGTTAGGAGTGAACTGTTTTAGTTAGGAGTTAGTTAGTTAGTTATCCTCTTTTTGTATAAATACTGTAGCTCTTTCAAGCTCGTTCAATGTGAATAACAAAACAGAAAAATGAAACTCCATTGTTTCTCTCTCTCTTTCTCTTCTATCATCCGATATTTTCTTAAAAACTTATCTAGGCTGTCGAAACCTAATAGAAAAAGGAAAAGACTCCACTCCTAATTAATTCGGTGACCATATTGTGCACTACCAATTAATTCTGTTACCATTTTGTGCATTTTTTTACGATGGGTCCTGTAAGTAGCATCAATAATGCAGAATCCCAGAGTTTTAATCACTGGCAATCCAACACATAGCTAAGTGATATAAATTCAAAAATTTATCAATCAGAGGAGACCAGCTAAAAGAAGCATTAGCTAGTATTTTAGAAGCATTAGCTAGTATTTTATGGCTATGGCTATAGAAGCATTAGCTAGTATTTTAGCCGGTACAGATCTTAGAATCCACTTGCAGAAACATAATCTACTCCAGAGACAACCAAGAGAGGTCCGCCAACAGAAACAATTGTGATGAATAAAACCAGCTTGTTTTAATAAGAACTACAAATAGCTGATAAGTATGAAAAAGACCATGCTACGAAGGGGTTTTAGTATAAAAGTTCACAAGTAAATTAGTAATTTGTAGAGAAAACAAAAAAAGCACACGATTGAAGCATTCAAAGCCATGCACCATAAAGCCAAAAGGGTCAGATAGCCATTAAAAATATGGACAAGTAGCCAATTTATCAAGAAGTTACTGAAAATTAGGGCATCTAATAACAAGATATATTTTTTTGAAAAAGATATCAATAAAACTGTACTCTGGCTAATAAAAGCATTCGAGAAAGAATATAACTGACGATGAATCATTTCTAAGTGAAAGGGGTGGAATAAGAGTATTAGTATATGACAGGGCATTTGGTCTAGTGGAATGATTCTCGCTTTGGGTGCGAGAGGTCCCGAGTTCGATTCTCGGAATGCCCCTCTAAGAAAATATCTTTTTTTATGCCTTTATAATTACAGAACAAATAAGGTTAGTATAATATAATAAAAGTCAATTATGTAATGCATAAGTGCACTAAGAATATAATTCTAGTCAAAATAAAGTTATGGAAGACTTAAGTATTCAGGTCAAACAGGTTGATTAAGAGCTTCAGTAAGCAACAGGGCATCTGATCTAGTGGTATGAGTCTTCCTTTGAGTGCAGAGCCAAGATGTCCCAAGTCGATGCTCAGAATTACCCAGTTCAATAACTAAACATAAAACCCTTATTTTCTTTTATATCTATTATATTGGAATCTGGAGAGCAACAAGGATGCTGTGATGTGATGACAGTCACTGAGTCATGCATAATCAGAACTAGCTATATTTATCCTAAAATCCCCATTAGTTCTACATAATGCCTGAATGAACTAGTCCAAAGGCAACTGAGAAAGAGATGGATTCAGGTCATTACACGGATGATTAGCAAACAATGAATCTTAGATTTCTTGTTAAGAAGAAATGAAACATTGATGAATTTGTACACAGCTGCTATTTACTAGACTTTTAACCAAATCAACTGTGACTCCTTCATGGCTACCAAAGTATACAGCACCATATAGAATCAGATAAAATAAGACATATGACAGCAGGGCATTTGGTCTAGTGGTATGATTCTCGCTTTGGGTGCGAGAGGTCCCGAGTTAGATTCTCGGAATGCCCCTTTTTAATGTGCATTTCTTCAACAAATAACTCTCTTTTTTCCCCTTCCACTATCAATTCACCTATTTTTCAATTGCTCAAGACAAATCGTGATCACTGTGTAAATCTCAAACTCCGGCCGCAACTTAGATTACAACAAGACAAATCGTGATCACTCCTCAAAGTTATATAAATAGTTAATTGTTATTTTAAAATAAAGAAAAAAAGTAAGAAAGTATTAGCAATAGCTTCTAGAGTATTACAAAGAAAAAAAGTTATAGAGGCAATAAGTGCATATAGATCATAAGTAAGAAACCAAGAGAAACACATAAAATGGTCAATTGTATTTATGCAAAAGAACTCACAAGCTTTTGCCATTTTTAAAAATTAATCATAACTTTTCAATTTCATCAATGTCAAAAGTAAGCCTCTAATTTGTTGCAATAGGTGATCGCCATAAATTTGAGGAAATTAAAGTGAAAGTAAAAACTGAAATTGGAGATATTAATCTGAAGTATGTAAGTGGGGATGACATATTTTAATATTATACATGCCAAATTCAAAGAGAGTTGGATTGAATTTTGCCAAAATTATGCATTGTATTGCAATATACTGAAAATTCGTTACTGACATTCCAAAATAAAACTAAGAGAAAGAATAGATATATCAAAGTCCAGAAATAAATTTGTTAGTTGAGGGAAAAATTGATGGAAGCTCAATGACATGCACAATGAAGCCAAAAGGAATAGATAGCTGTTAAACTGGAATAATAATCTATTTTATATAATTTACTGAAAATATGATATCGATCTGCAGTAGAAGTCCCCTACGTTCTCTGGATTCTATTTAGTTTATTAATTGTTATTTAGTTGTTTACCATTATCAAGAGTCTTGTTATTAGTGGAGTCTTAGAGATAGATTTATCTTTTAGAGGTTAAGTCAAGTTAGGAGTTTTTATTAATTTATTATACATAGGGCTTTCTTCCCTACTTTGAGTTGTCAAGAAATATAGTTTTGAGTCCAGCAAGTTTCCGTGAAGGGTAGGACATTGTCCTTTCTTGGTTAGGGATTCGTCTCTTTCTTTTTATCAATTCATGTTCGTATCATTCATTCCATAGTCATCATTAGTTATCATGGCAGTTGTGCGTTATGTTTCGTATGCCGATATCTTATCAAGTACATACGGTGCTTCCGCCTTTCATTCCGTATCAAAATATGGGCAGCTAAAATGATTAAGTATCATTGAAAGGGGAAAATCTCAACAAACTTCTAATGTCTAGTTAACAAAGGAACTCGGGAAAGAATGTAACTGATGATGGATAATTGCTAGGTCAAAGAGGTTGAATAAGATAATTAGTAAATGACATGGCATTTGGTCTAGTGGTATGATTCTCGCTTCGGGTGCGAGAGGTACCGAGTTCGATTCTCGGAATGCCCCTTTTAAACAAGTAAATAGTTATTTTTGTTGGCTTTTGCCCCAGTCACTATTTTTTAATTAATGTGTCTGACAGATTGGATCTGTGAAAGATGAGAGATTGGATAGCCAAGATGTATTTCTGGCATTTCTGCTAATTTTACATTAATAAATTGTTGTTTCCTATCAAAGAAATCTGCCTGGCAAAGTGGCAATAAACAAATCCTGAATAGCAACACATGGTCCTCAAAAAAAATCCCAACTAGGTCAACTACACTTAAAATCAGATCCCCAAGTGTTATTCACTATATGGAATCAGATCTAAGACAGATAACAACAGGGCATTTGGTCTAGTGGTATGATTCTCGCTTTGGGTGCGAGAGGTCCCGAGTTCGATTCTCGGAATGCCC
>JAYDZE010079947.1:0-43469 GCA_034509125.1 Monilaria moniliformis
CTTTCACATTTACTTTTATATTGCAGGCGTTAGACATGATTCCTGCCCCGGCTTAAATACACAGATGCTCAGAGAATTTCAAAGAGGAAATCGTTAATTTATTTTTAACGAACGTGAACATTGATGTTACTGTTGTCGGTTGATCTTTAGCAGAAAAAAAATGACATTTAGCTATTTAGCATATTGTTCTTTGATACTTATTCACGAAGCTGGATCTCGGAAAAAAAATACATCGACTTTATAGAATCATAGCATGTCGGTTCCTACCTTTTTAGTTGGTTCCTACTTTACCTAGTTGCCTAAATAAAAGTTGTGTATGATTGAAAACTCATGGTTAAGAATAACTTTATCCTATCACTCAAAATGGATATAATGGGTTATTTGTAAATTAAATTCTAATGTTTGGCCATTTTTGTAGATTAAATCCGAATTGTAACTGTTACAATAATGTTTCAATTTATAACAAATTTGTCTTCTATTTTTTTTTTTTGGGTACAAATTTGGAATTGAAATATATTTATTTGAGATGAAAACTTAATATTGATTCAGAGTTTTTGAAACTCATAGTGGTATTACCCTTTTGTAATTGTACTGTCAATTTTAATGTTAGATATCTAATATGTAGTTGGGTAACTAAATTGAAAGTTGGTGTAATGGAGTTTTCACACGTATAAAAATATTTTAACTTCGTACATATTAAAAGATTGAGATATTATTAGCCTATTCTATAATTTATGTCTAATTTGCAGATGGTCAAATTGACGGGAAAATAATGAAATTTGGTCAAATTCTGGTTAGTCCCGCAAGTTTCAAAACTAGTCGTTAATATCATGAATTTGACATTTTTAGCGATTGTCCCACGATGCTTCATTTTGGGGAAATCGCTTCTTATGTGGCCGACGAAAAATCTTAAGTGGATAGAACGTCCAACCACTAAAACGGCATTATATGTTGAGATGCAAAATATTTTTTTTTATTAAGGCAAATTGCCGGGAAAATCATGAAATTTGGTAAAATTCTGGTCAATCCCGCAATTTTCAACATAAGCCGCTAATATCATGACTTAAGACATTTTTTTGCAATTATCCCATGGCGAAAAATGATGACATACATGTCCTAAATTATTGACATGGAGCATACATGTCGAAAAATTATAGCCATGGCTAACTAGGTGGCGCAGATGTACACTAAACTACGTCCTTATATTGGGTGAAATTAAAAAATAAAAAATAAAAAAATAATTCTCTCTTTCCTCTAATCCCTCATATTCTCTCTACTCACTATCTTCATCGACATCTCAATCTCAATCGTTATCATCTCAATCGCAAAGAAGAGAACAAAAACACGAAAATTCTGAAAAAAAATCAAGTTCAAAATTTTCAAAACAATTTTTTTTTTTGTAAAATTCTCAATCTGTAAACTGGAAAGGATGAATGGAAATCATCGACCATCAAGAACCTACTAAAAAATTGAACGAATTTGAACAATATTCTATATAAAATTCGAAGCATTTCTATGAGATATTTTGTCAAATATTTGGGATGCATTGACAGAAAATGAAAAACAACAAAATAAGAACCGATTTCTACAACCCATTCATTCAAAAATTCAAACAAAACTTTAAAAAACGATGATTTGCCTTAAGTCTATGATTTGCAGACGACAGTGTTGGTGGAGGGCGACAACAATAATTGTAGAGAGAGAGAGAAATGGGGTTGGGGTGGGGAAATGTTTTCAAAAGATATGAAAAAGAAATATTAAAGGAAAAAGAAAAGAAAAAGGAAGAAAAAGGAAGAAAAATATTTTTTTTAACAAAAGAGCAAATTGTCAGAAAAATCATGAAATTTGGTCAAATTTTGGTCAGTTCAACAAGTTTGAAAATCAGTCACGTCCTAGCCAACTAGCCAGCCAGTCGTTAATTTTAAAACACGTATGTATCACGTCAATAATTTATCATGCAGGCTATCAGAATTTTTTGTAGTGTGACAACTGCGTAAAATGTCAAACTCATAATATTAGCGGCTGACTGATTTTCAAATCTGCGGGAGTGACCAAAATTTAACCAAACTTCGTGCTTTCTCCGACAAGTTCATCTTTGCAAAAATGTCGAATGTTGGAATATTTAATTTGCAATTATTGGATTTAATTTATTTATTTCTATGTTTATAGCTATCTTTTTGTCGTTTATTGCACACAAATAGAAAATATTTTTGTCTTGTACTTTGAGCGTAATTTTTATGGAGGAAAAACATAACATTTTTCATCTAGGTGGAATTTCTGAACCTTATCTAGAGCAGAGTTCCAATTCCCAAAACAATCGTCTCACTATCATCTTTCAACACCATCCATGGCCCCATATTCCAAACACTCTACAACCCTCCGAAGACCACGACCACAAGCACCGCACCGGCGCTGATAACCACAACCTTGAAGCACTGCTCGAATCAGCCTGCCCCTCCTGCGCGGCGAGCTCAACGCCGTCGACTACCTCACCTCGTCTCCGTGCTGCAGGCCGTTGGTGATGGCACAAGCACATCAACTTCGTAGACCACCTCGTCGGCATCTACCACATCCTCAAGCTGTGGAAGGCCCCCGACGCCGTCTGCCTATGCGGCCTATTCCACTATACCTACTCTAATTCATACGTCAACCTCGTCATCTTCCCGCCCTCCTCCATTGGCCGCGACACTATCCGCGGCACGTAGGCCGGTTTGACTTCCGCGACAACCGCGGCGGCCAGCTCGACTTCGATTGGCAACAATATTTTCACTTCCCTGTGGCCCGACGATGGCAAGCCGGGGCTGTGGATGAACTCCACCTCAAGAATGGCAGCGATCTACACACTCATGGTGAGAGAAGATGAGATATACCTCAAAACCGCGAAGAAGCGCGGCGAGGCGGTGCCGCCGGGTGGAGACGGAGAGCTGGAGTTGGTAGTTCCTCTGGTGTTCGACGATTGCACTAGGGTTCTGGATCAGGACGAACAGGTCGCGACTAAGGATTTGTACTGGAAGACGGTATGCGGTGCGGCAGAGATGGGGCTGGAGACGACAGATGAGATGCTGGTGGAGAGCGTGGCAAAGAACCCGTTTGTGGGGAGGGTTTTGTGGCCTTTTCTCCGGAAATAGGCCAATATAACATAAAAATTCCCGAAATGGAAACTTTTTTCTTAAAAAAATACCGTAACTGGGTAAGACGCATTTGCGTCATGCGTATTTACTTAAATGAAGATACGTTAATGTCATGTGTCTAGAGCCAAAATGACTTCGTTTCACGTACACGAAGTTAGATGCATGAGGGTGATGCGTGCTAGGTGAAGACGCATACCCTCATGCGTCTCTGCCCCTGATATACATAGGAGCTAGGCAGACGCAAAACACACATGAACACAACATGTTTTCTCCAACTTCGTCGCCCTTTTGCCCAATTTCTCGCATTCTTTCGACAATTTTTTTGAACACCATCCAACTGTATGTAATTCTACTGTTATTGTTATATTTATGGTTTAATTCTCACATTTTTATGATTTTTGTATACGAGTTTAAGTAATTTATGGTGAAATTTTGACATGTTTAGATATTTTTGATTGATTTTGAATAATTAGATTGTTAGATACGTTGTGTGATATCTAGAGATACATTGTGTGATAACAATTTCGTTTGTAATTGAGATATTAGATGATATATAATAGTGTATTAACTTGTTAGATATTGTAGTGTAATAGATGGTATATTAGATGTTTGACAAAATGACTAAAAAGTTTGACTATATAGAGATGATAAATTAGTGTATGTTAGTTTAGAAATTGCCTATTGTTATTGGGAAATTGCCTATTATTGTTGGAAAATTGCCTATTGTTGTTCGAAAATTGCCTATTGTTAAAAATTGCCTATTGTTGTTGGGAAATTATCTATTGGTGTTGGAAAATTGCATTGTTGATAAATTGTCTATTGTTGTTGGAAAATTGCTATTGTTGTTGGAAAATTGCCTATTGTTAATTAGAATTTTATTAGAAAAAATTTGGATTGATATTCTTACTATGGTTGAGAAATTTGGCTAATATTATTGAGAATTTTGGATTGTTTGTATGATATATTTAGTTTGCATTTTTGACATCGTGTTTGCTAACTTTATTTATTATGAATTGTATAATGGTGGGCTCTTCACAATCCAGTTTTCAATTGTTCTGCGGCCCAAAGGATCATTCGATGCTATTTTTACAGTGAGATCACGTAGAAGGATTTGGACAGGCCAAGATTGGGAGCCTTTGGACGTTTGCTGATATGAGAGCAAGTTATGGATTGTAAACCCATTTATCAATGGGTTGTTGAGTTTATACATGAGTTTGGATTTGGCGGTCTTTTGGCTTATGGAAAGCTAAAAGACATCGATCGTCACTTGATCACCGCTTTGGTTGAGCGGTGGCGTCTAGAGACTCATTCCTTCCATCTTTCTACTGGCGAGGCGACAATGACATTAGAAGATTGGGAGGTACTTTGGGTCTCAAAGTTGATGGATTTGTTGTGATTGAGGTGGACTTGAGCTTGAAGACCAAAATATGGAATATATGCAAGAGTGTCATCGCTTATAGAACTTTACTCGTTGTGAGACTAATATGAAAAAGGCTGGTCTGTCTGTAGTAGCACTGACTACTATGATGAATGAGCCTCTAGCAGATGACCTCTTCGCTCTATCTAACTCATCGAGGTATCTCACAGCCCCATCACTAAAAGCCACAATTGTATGCCTTCGTTTGTTCAATTTGTGCTTTTGTGTTGCAATGTCCATTGACCATACCAAACTTTTCACCTTTACGCCCTTCTACGTTTGCAACACGTTTTTCCTAACGTGCACCAAGCAATATCTGTGATGGCCTTTTGGTGCTTGATCAGGTCGGATTACAACCATTAATTCCGGTTAAAAATGAGGAATTCTTGATTTGATCCGCATGGAAAGGTGCAAATTGGCGCAAAAAATGCAGGATATGGGGCTCAGGCGAGATGGTTGGTAGTGGTGGTTGAAGTTTGGAGAATCCGCAAAAAAGAAGACCAGTTCGCTGGCAAGGAGGTGCATCGGTGGAAGTCAGGACAAGGGCAACCTTAGCAAGTTCACATCCGAGGAATGCAAGCCCATCCTCAAAATCTTGACTATGTCACTGATATGTGGTGTGTGTGTGTGTGTGTGTGTGTGTGTGTGTGTGTGTATCATATCGATTAAATACTATAATATATGCAGACAGAATTACTACACTACATGTAAACAGTAGGAACACTATCCACACAAGGTAAGCAAGGCCAACCCTAACATTTGGGTGCCTAGGCGAAAAGAATAAAAAAAAAAATAGACCCTCTAAAAAATGAAGTTTTGGAAAACCTACTTACTAGCTAGAGATAGATCGTCTTTCGATGCTTACATGACTGTATAACTTTAATATTAATTATAGCATGCAGTAAATCAGAATATATAGATCACATAATTATTGAAACAATTTAACTCCCTAGCAATTTGAGAAGCTAAATCATCACTAATATCTTCAAGGTCAAGTTTTTCCAATGTGTAATTTTTTATGCACGGAATTGCTAGCCTCATTATTCTTTCTTGAGACACTGTAGAACGCAATATAATTTTATCAATTTAAAATTTGAAAAAAAAAATTATATCGACTACAGTAACCGATATATTCATTGATATTCTATGTGAAATAGAAACATTAGGAAAGCAATATGAAGTTTCAACAAACTAAAGATTTCACCTAGTGATCTTATTTCTAATGGTAAACACATTTGTAGCACTTGCAATTCAGAAAATAAATTTTCACATTTGTAAACAATCATTTTTGTGAAGATGAATTTAAGATTTATATGCTATAAATAATAGACTCTTTTTTAAAATTTGGGGGCCCTAGGTCTTTGCCCTTTAATTATAACATAAGAGCTAGCTCTACATATAAATAGAATTTGAACCCCAAACCTCTCGTTGAGTAGAGTTTTGTTATACCTTAACTTTACCACTTAATTTAGACCTTGACGTTATTATGTCTTGGCATTATTTATGCCTTTTTAGTTAACTTATTAGTTTCAATCAGTTTTCTTTTCAAAATTGAAGACCTAATTAAAAAATTATATTAATGTCTAGAAATATCTCTGTGAAAAAAAATTGGGGTTTAATTTGAAAATGTTAAACAATTTTTTTACTAATAGATAATTTTAAAAATAGATCTTTTAAGTTTAAAAATAAAATAAAATTGGGGTTTAAATTGAAGACTTAATTAAAAAAATAGACTCTCTCCAACATTAAAGAGAAGAAATAACTACAATAGGAAGTTCATAATTACGACGTAAAATTCTCAAACGAACACGCATCCTTAACTGAATCCAAAAATAGCACAAAACCAAAAAATATGAAGTTTTACCAAATTAAAAAAAAAACAAATTACTGATTATCTCGAAAAAAAAATTAAAAAATAGCAGATAATGAAGTAGTTTCTGGCGTGATCTCTCTCTATTTATTTTCCGCTACATATCAGGGGCAGCTAATAGCGGATAAGTAGTAGTTCCTCTTTTCAGAAAAAATTAAAAATTAATTTTCCAACAAAAACCAAACTAATGATTGTTTCATATAATATGGTAACAATCAAAGTAGTTCTGCTGTAAAAACTATACAAGAATAAAAGAATAACCGAATCTATAAAAAAGGCATTACTTGAAGAACTACCTCAAGTGATAACCCTACATATACCTCCCATAACACAGAGCAAATCAAGAATTTCACCCACGATATTAAGACTCGCCTCATCCTACAGAGTATACTGGAATTAAAGCATAAAAACAACGTGAGTGAAATGTTTTGTTGCTATATATCAAAATTGAGCAAGTTTTTCCAGATTGTAAGGAGAAAACTAGCATATGTTCAGTATTGGAGTGCTTAAAGGCTTCCTCACCTATTACTCCGGTTTCTAACGGAACTCATCATGTACTACATATTCACCACTGTCGTCATCCTCAGTAAAGACACCTGTATAGAAAACATATGGACTCTCAACCATCTCTGTTAAGCTCAGACGTCCATCCTTGTCTCCATCAGCCTGAAAATTAGGAAGCGGAAACTTCACCATTGTCTGATCAATTGCATTTTTATCAGCATGCAGTGTTGACACAGTCCAGGAGCACGATTTACTGTAAAAATTGTGGTAATATTTAATATATTAACATTCTAATAACCTATACCAGTAGCTGGACCTGGATTCTTTCCAACATATATTAATATTAATTATAACATATATTTTGCAGAGCATCCATATCTCTGAGAGGAAAATAGTAGCTTCATCCTTCTTTTCTTTTCAATCCTTTTGTCCTCATGTAATAAAAAGGCTAATTCAAAATCAGTGCAATTAGAAGAGTGACAGAGCCCATCTAGGACTGGTAATGTCAGCCTTGAATGCATCAGCATTCGTATATACTAGATACTATCCATATAATGCATGTGAGTTCATGAAAATTGTTTTTTGCTCTAATGCCCTTCCTCAAAATCAACTCATCAAAATATTTAGGATATTGAAGCATATTATCAATAAGCAAGTAATACCTGAACTCACTGAATTAAACTATAAAACTTATTAAAATCTTAGTGAGTTAAGTACCTGGTGCAATATATGGCTTGTCTGCTGTTTAGCATAGTAATGCTCCGGTGGGTGGAGCTTTTCAATAATGGGTAGTAATTCTACATCGGACAAATATCTACAGCGGACAAAATAATCTTAGCTACCATTCCAATAGAAGCATTTGATTAAATAAATCAATCAAATAAAAAAACACAGATCCTAGGCTGGTTACCCATCGCCGTCCTTATCAAGCTGGGCAAACAACATCTTAGCTGGGGCCTCAAGTGAATCATCAGACTCATCGGTAACATTGTGTGGCTCCTCATAATTTCTAACCAAGTCATATATCCCGTGGAAAAACTCTTCGAAATTGACCACACCATCCTTGTCTCTATCTCTTTCCCTGAAACAAACAAATGATAGTAAAATATCATGCGAGCAACATGGCATGATGTAATACTATGAGCTCTTCAGTCAGCTCATGGAGATAACTGCCAAAATGTATATCAGACAACAAAAGAAAATCACGAAAATATGGCAGTTTGCTATCTACTTATTACAAGTCTCTGTGGACTGGAAAACATAAATTGTCTTGTAACACCAAAATTAGAGACATTAATCACTTTTAATCATCATATTCGGATCATGTTTATGAAATGCTCCATATTTGAATTAACACCCCAAATTAGCTTGATTAAGTAATCGTATGCAGGAAACTCGATCATGTATCAGTAAATATGTATCATAATGTTCAGTGGCGGATCCAGACAAAAAAAATAGGAGGGGCGGAAAAAAAATAAATTTTTTAAATATAATACTCAAATATATTTTTATAATAAAATAAATAACATATTACAATTCAAGTAGCACTAACATCTGTTGACCGCGACAACTGACTTCTACGAGTATCTATAGCTTGAAAACATTTCAAAAAAAATTCATTAGAAACCGTAGCGAAGATAGACCTTTCATTGTATGTCACCAAATTGTCGTTCAACCAATCATCTCCCATCCTATTTCGTAGGTCGGTCTTGACAAATTTCATGACAGAAAATACTCTTTCAACAGATGCAGTAGCTACAGGTAAGAGCAATACCAATTCAATCAAGCGATAAACTAATAGAAAAATTCTATCTTTTTTAGTTTCAACAATCTTTCGAGAAAGGCTACCCAAATCTTCAATACCAACCAATCATGCATCTCTTCTCACAACATAAAAAAAGTAGTTGCTCAGATCCGCCGCTGATAATGTTCCACCATAACAACATGAATGATATAAATTTGAGTATAAGAGAAATATATGAACCAATCACCATAACAATAAGAACCAATTACAGCTTCATATGAACATTCCAAGTCTGAGACATTACCAGCTATATATATTAAATATATGCATAACTCTTCATAGTTACATTGCCACATTCCTCTGACTTGCAAATATCATGTATCAGAATAAAATGTTAACCAGTATAAATCTCAAAGTAGTAGAAATTTATCTTGGGCAACTAGCTATTGTTAGAAGAATTTCATGGTATCAAGGATTACAAACTTCAACATAGCTAGCAAGATTGAAAAGCCAAAAGCATGTGTTCAATAAATAAAAATAAGAAAGGGGGAAGGGGATATAATCATGTATTTCAACCATGATATCCTATTGTCAGAGTTGGAAACAACGAGCGAAAAACCAATTATATCCCTAAATTTGCAAATATCACCAGAAAGAGCTGTTCAATTTAGCAACGACAGCCACAACACCAGGCCATCTAACATAGGTATTTGACACTAACTGGGCAAAGAGAGTGGGATTTGATCAGGCGAGGACATTTAGCATATACATTCTTACGGAGCATGAATAGAGAATACATCCACAAAGCTAACAAAAAAATCCAGAAAACAGGGGAACAATGGAACCAAAATACCAAGCAAAACAGATTATAGAAATCGAAGCACCTTATTTCTTCCTTGCACAACCAGAGAATCAGCTCGGGATTGGTGGTATCAGCTGGATGAAGAAAGCTACAATAAAAAGGTAACATAAAACAGTAGCAGCTAAGCCAACATCGAGCATAGAAATGCAGGGATAGTAAAACGGCTTTCATTCTTTAAGATAGTTAATATTTCTAGTTGATCGGAAACTCACTCATTAAATTCAGTGATATTCAAACGACCATCATAATCGGCATCAGATGCATTGAAATGATCCTCTTTCCACCAGCCAAAATCATATCCAAATGAAGTGTTATCTGGAAAGAGCCATTGTCAGCAAAATACTCGCATAAGGCGTTTAGCTACCCTTAATCAGCAACCAATAATTCAAAGCAATTAAACATAGCCGAAATTATCAGAAAGATGAAGTTGATAGACTATAAATACAGGGGAAATTAGTGAGAAAAATGAAGTTAGGAAAAATTCACCGGCATTTCTGACCCAGCTAGGAGCCTCATACTCAGCAAAAGTGACGAAGCCATCTTTATCTTTGTCATGAGCGTTCATCTCCCTTTGGCTCCGATGCATCGCCTCCTTCCGGCTCTGCTGCAAGTTCCACTGAATCAGCTCGGACTCGCTGGCGAAGCCGTCGGCGGGGTCCACATCGATCCTGGGGAACAAGAGCATCAGCCTTTTGGTAACATTGAACCGCTCCACATCATTCAAGTAGTCATCGGCATCGGCGAAATCCTCCCACTCCGGCTGCGACTCGTGATCCAGCGCCGGATGCGCCGACGCGGACTCGGACTCGTACTCCGGCTGGTGGTGGTGCGTCTGGTAGTAGAGGTGCTCCCATTGCCTGTCCTCGCGGTGGAGCTCGATCTCGGAGACGAGGGGATCGAAGGCGGGAGGGGGGTCGTGGTGGTGGTGCGGGTCGGCGGGAGGGGCGAAGGGGAAGTGTGTGCGGATTTTGAGGCGGCGGCGGTGGCCCTGGGGCTTGGATTTGTGAGAGGAGCGGGAGACGAGGAGCAGGAGGGCTACGGCCACCGTAATGTAGATTATGAGATTGTATTTTCCCATCTCAGAATTGCATGCCAATGTGTGGGGACGGGGGAAAGGCCATGCGGCTCAACTCGCTTGATTGTGTTCTCTCTCTAGGAGTTGGGGGGAAGATTGCAGTGCAAGAAAACAAAAAGGTGAAAACAAGATGAAGAGGCATCGAATTGGGATTAAAAATTTTCATTTCTTTCCATCTTGAATTCGTTCGTTTTTGCTTTTTTTAGTAATTAGAGTATATTTCAGATGCACTATTCAGATCATTACGCCCGTTCCACATTCTTGATTTTATTTTGAAAAGGAAATTTGGGTATGCCAACTACAACGTAATTACATACTCAACAATTTTCTACATTTCTAATACAGCCCATTTTTTAATTAGTCCATCACTATAATTAAAATTATAGTTATGATATATTGTGGAATCAAACAAAAATAATTTCATAAGTTGTGGAATCAAAGACAATTACTTTTATTTATTTATTATTTTATTAATGTCGTCATATAGATCTCATAAATTATATATCGCATCATTAATCGCGCCTACGTGGCATCACCAATCTTTTTCTTTCATTTTTATATTGCATTTTTTCAATATAAATAATTATAATATCAATAATAATTATTTTCATATAAATATCAATTCACTATTAAAATTTACCATATTTTGTTAGGAAAGTGAAACATATTATCTTAAAAAAGTAATGGAACCCTTGAAAGTTTAGAATAGTTTATAAAAATATAATAAAATCACATACAATATATTAAGCTCTCTTACTCTACACTTCAAACTTAATTCCGATCTTTCATACTTAAAATAAGATAATGTTCACAAGTCTAATATTTTTTTTCCTAAATACAATTAACAAGCAGGGCACATTAATCCTCAATTATATCATACATCATATGTTTTTCTTATTTTTCTATAATCTTTAATCATATATCAACCTTTTTATGAAACTTCATAAATGAAAATATATTAAAAAAGAGTATTTATGTTCTCCAAACAAAAATTAACATTTAGGGTATCCGCAACATAAGCGGTTAGCGCACTTCACACCGTGCATGCACACACAACCACCGCGTTATAGGCGGCGGTGCACGCTGTGCTTACACACACTGGCATGTAAAATCACGAAGGCGCACCTCACAAGTCCGTGCACAACATGCGCCTACCTCGACCAATTAGCGTGGCGCGTGCTGCACATGCGGTGGCCGTGCGTATGGGCTAATTTCTAGCCATTTGATTTTTGTTACACACGCGGTGGTCGTGCGTCTGGGCTAATTTCTAGCCATTTGATTTTATTTTTTTTAAATCGGTAAAACTGATTTTAATAATAATAATAATAATAATAATAAAAAATAAAAATTTCTCCTCTTTTTATACAGTTGAACACAACAGTCTTCCCCCATTAAAAAAAAAAAATCTTGTTATAACTTGGAAATACTTAACTCCCCCCTTCGTTCGCACCACAATTTCAATTCTTCTTCATTTGTTTTCAAACTTCTCTCTATATTTCAATAATTTTGTCTTTCAAATTCGTCTCCTTTATATGGATCCATACGGCACTTGTAATTTTTCTAACGAAGATAGTTCAGACGATGAGTGCGACTAGTTTCTCTGAATGGCTCGCAATGCGGGCGAGGTTACAATGAAATGGTAGCGACCGAAATGATTATTATCTTCTAAAGAAAATACCATTTTGCAACCCGTTTTTTGACTTTTTTTAATATAAACAGTTTGCCTTACAATTTTGATTAATACACCCTACACATTATTTTCTGGCGGTTGAGAGCCGAGGACTCAACACGCCGTAAAATACAAGAAGAATATAATTTTTCTACTTGTATCTGTATTTGTATTTTTATTTTGGAATAAATATATCATAAATTTTTTTGATATCCACATAAATATGCCAAACATACTGCTTTTGTGTAGTCATAAAAAGTTAACATTTCCGTATGTAAATATATTTCGGAGGTTATGTTAGGATTAAAGTTTGAAAGCTTAGGTATTTTTGAGATATTTTTAATAGTATGGAATATTTTAGAGGGTGAGTCCATAGTATGGATTATTTTGAATAATTCGCCCTAGAAAATTTTATATTTGTAATTAATTATATTATTGTTACATATTTTCCCAACATTTATATGTTTAACGACAATTGCTTTGGTAATCGCCACAATGAATAATGATGGAACTTTTATTTTATTTTATTTTATTTTATTTTATTTTCATCATTCTTTGATGAAAGCATGAAACCGATCCTTACATGTCAGCAAAGGAGTAGAGCCAAATAAGCACAAGAAAGCCAGCTCTTCTGGGCGGAGTAGTCGACTCAATCTGCTAAACCTCCCAACTACTAAACCTCGTTTTCATCGAACGGGCCGTTTCCTTCAAATCTCCTTCTTCCCATTCTCTCTCCACAATCCACGCCTCCCATTTCTGCTTTCTACTTAGAGAGCCTGATCAAGATTCGGTTTTTCACGCTCACTTCTGAGGTACATGCGCTGTTACCAGGTCTCCTCTACGTAGGATTTGGAAAGATTTAGGCTTTCGAGCTAATTCCGGCGCATTTTTAGATTCTTGATAATGGGTCTGATTTTTGAGCTGTTTGTTTCTTTCAGGCGAATTGACAAACTAGCTTGATCTAAAATGGACTCTGCGGCCATGACATTTTGCAGCAATTCCGTCTGCTCGCGTCCCGTGAGTAATTTGATTTAATATATCTTTATCGGCACATCTCTTTTCGTGTATGAAGTTTTGGTTTTTGTTTCTGTTTTATTCTTGACCATTTATTGCATGCTGAATAAGACAATATGTATGTTTTTATCAATGCGATGCAATTCAATTTAAAAGGGCCCCTTTCCGAATTACCTGCTCTGTTTCTCTTAAATCTAATTAGTTGAACTTCTTATTGAGCGTTTGATCTTCTAGAATAGTGGAGAATCAAGTGAAATTTAGTTCCTTTTGCCTGTTTAGATGCTTGAAGCTGTAGAATGAAGTCATGGACTGTGATGTCTGTGGATGTGTGATTCAAGTTCGACCATCCTTACTATTCCAAGTAAATTTTAATTCATAGTCTTGGCCACTTTCTAAAATTCTGATATATTGTGCATTGAAGGGTTTATTCATGGAGGCTACGCCTGGAATCAGGAGCTCCCAGTGTAGCTTCATGACAGGGAATAGGTTTAATTTCCCTCGTCAGAGAGTCCAGGCTTCTCGAGCTGGTACTAAATCTGGAAAGCGTGGTGGAGCGCTTGCTGCTACATGCCGTGATGATAAAATTTTGGTGGCTAACCGAGGAGAGATTGCTGTTCGTGTCATTCGGACAGCCCATGAAATGGGAATCCCTTGTGTAGCGGTTTACTCAACAATCGATAAAGATGCTCTTCATGTGAAACTTGCTGATGAGTCTGTTTGCATTGGAGAAGCACCAAGCAGTCAATCGTAAGGCTTCTTGGTTTTTGATCATCAAATCATACACTCCATCACATTTGTAGAAAAATCAAAACATAATATTCCTGATTTAGTGAATAAACTAAATTTCTTTTTCTTTCAGTTACTTGGTGATTCCAAATGTCTTGTCTGCTGCTATCAGCCGTGGTTGTACTATGTTACATCCCGGATATGGGTTCCTTTCTGAGAATGCTGTTTTTGTTGACATGTGCCGAGAGCATGGAATCAACTTTATTGGACCAAATGTAAGTTTTAATTCAGAGTGTTTATATGAACTCAACATCATACTGTCTATCCTTAAACTTGGAAAGCTTTCTTTGCCAGCAGAGTTGTCCACTCTGTTGCTACATTACCAATGCAATTTGGTCAGATATTTGGTTAACTGTTTATGATTGCTAACATTTTGATTTTCAGAATGCTTCATAAATTTTCAATATCGAAATAAACCTCTAAATGGGAGAAAAGTAGTATATTGAAGCCTTATATAGTCAACCTTCTTCCAAATGAGATGTGGTTCTTCCAAATTATGTTATTCTATGTATGGTCTCCTAAATTCCATGGACGCATTAAAACCATGGATTTTGAACTTGAACTGCAGCCTGACAGCATTCGGGTAATGGGTGACAAATCAACTGCCAGAGAAACAATGAAGAATGCTGGAGTTCCAACTGTCCCTGGAAGTGATGGTTTGTTACAGGTACTGTTTTTTGTAAAGAGTGTTACTTCATAAAAGACTTACCATAACAAATCCAATATTGAATATTCGTTCAATTCTTCACCTTTATTTTTCTCATTATGAACTACTTTTGTATTACAGAGTACTGAAGATGCAATTAAACTTGCTGATGAGATCGGTTATCCTGTCATGATAAAGGTATGCTTAACATCTCGACACACCAAAAGTACAAATGCAATTACTTGTTCATTTATCCAAAATATCAGTGCTGCGCTTGTGGACACAATTTGACTCGAGGCGTGATTTAATAGATAGCATAGATGCTCATGGTAGTCAAGGGGAAATTACATGGATCTTTAGGAACAATAAATTTACAAAAATTCTCAGTTGGAACTTCGTAACCATATGTTCAGCTAATCTCCTCATACATGGAATTCTGCATGGGAACTTTTTGGAAAAAAAGATATGCTAATTTAAGGCTTTTATTCTCCTGAAGGCAACAGCAGGTGGTGGAGGACGTGGAATGCGCCTTGCGAAAGAGCGTGATGAGTTTGTGAAGTTGATGCAGGTAATTCATTTTTTACCTACATTTTTGGTATGCGTTGGTTGAGTAATTTATTTTTTCCTTCAATTGCTAGGTTAATATTGTTTCAATAAATTTTATTTTTTCGTGGTTCAAAAAGAATCAATCTGAAAAAACATTGAGACAGTGAGAAGCACAAACTGCTTATCCAGTCCTCATAGACCCATTTTCTATTTTTGGAAATGATTACTCTACTACAAAAGGTCTATTTTTGGATGCCCTCCATACTCATAGTTCTGCAAGCCAATTACTGAAATTTGAGGTTCTGGCTTATATGTTGTGACTGACTGAAGTATTTGAGTATTTGTGACTGAAGTATCTACCTCATTTTGACAGCAAGCTAAAAGTGAAGCTGCAGCTGCGTTTGGTAATGATGGTGTGTACCTCGAGAAATATATCCAAAATCCAAGGCATATCGAGTTTCAGGTACACTGTATTTTTATAACATTAACATAATTTAGTATATGAAATTTGAATTTAACTTGATGACGTTTAACTGAAATAATCAAAGTCAAAATGTGGATTTTATGGTGGATAATCAAGCTAGTCAAACTTTTTATTGAAAGCATATTGAATATATGAGAATTCTTATATTTTGTTTTTCTGGCGTTGCATCTCTGTGTCAACATATTTGTATTACTGATTCACGAGCTATATAGGGTTCTCAAGATTTTGAAACTACCAATGACACCTTATGGCTTCTGCTTCTTCGCAGGTTTTGGCTGACAAATACGGTAATGTTGTACACTTTGGGGAGCGCGATTGTAGCATTCAGGTAATATAGCTTTTATTCTAGGTCAGACTTTTTGCAGCTAGGCTTCATAGTGCGAAAGCACGTTGCTTTCTGATCGTGTCAATATTATATATTTTATCTGTTTAATGAAGCTAAGATCACATATAGATATCTTTCTATATATAACATAACGGAAAAGGGTATTTGTTTGAGTTTTATCAAACATCGTATTTAGATCAGTCTGGGTCCAGTGAAATGTGTAATTATGACCTATTAATCTGTTATTATTTTTTTCTATTATAGAGGAGAAATCAGAAATTGCTAGAAGAAGCACCTTCTCCTGCACTAACACCAGAACTTCGGAAAGCCATGGGTGACGCGGCAGTTGCAGCAGCTGCATCCATAGGCTACATAGGTGTCGGTACAGTCGAATTCCTTTTGGATGAAAGAGGCTCATTTTACTTCATGGAGATGAACACTAGGATCCAGGTGAAAAGATCGAGTCTCGGATTATCTACTAAAATAACGACTTATCACATTCACACTTGTCATTCTTGGCTGATCTCTCTCCTTGATGTGATGATGTTAGGTCGAGCACCCTGTCACTGAAATGATATCCTCTGTTGACCTAATTGAAGAACAGATTAGTGTTGCACGGGGCGAGAAGCTCAAATACACACAGGTAAATCTTTAAGGATCTTTACGACACCCGGAAATTAAAGTGCGATCTTTAATTGATACAAGTTTCTTGTCTATAGGATGACATTGTGCTCCGAGGACATTCAATAGAATGCCGTATTAATGCAGAAGACGCTTTCAAAAATTTCAGACCCGGACCAGGTATCATTCAGTTGTGTCCAATGCATGATTGGATTGACTTTCTGGATTGACGACCTCAGTCCAAAGTTTGTGTGTGATTTTGAAATTCATCCTAAAATCAAATCTACCAACTAATGAAATTATTCAACCATGTTACTTGACAGGGAGAATAACTACTTATTTGCCCGCTGGAGGTCCATTTGTGCGAATGGACAGCCATGTTTACCCGGATTATGTGGTTCCACCGAGCTATGATTCCCTTCTAGGAAAGGTCAGCTAATTATGCATTTCAGATGCTCGTAAATTTTATTTTTATTTTAGTTTTTACACATTTCTTGAACATCTAACCGAACTGGATCTTATCTTTTGTAATGTTTGAGAATGTCCTTGTTTGCTTTATCTATTCAATAGTGTTATCTTCTAGATGTCCTAACATGTGTGATGAATCTTGTACTCCAGCTTATTGTCTGGGCTCCGACGAGGGAAAGGGCAATCGAGCGCATGAAAAGGGCTCTTAACGACACCATTATTACAGGTAAACAAGACACATCTATCTATATATGCAACCTAAACCTGACCTTGTCTTTATATTTGAGAGTATTCATCGATGCCCATGCATCTGGTCCCGTCTGAAAGGCGCTTTCTACAAATCTCCGACATGTTGCACTCGTTTTACTATTCATTAACATATAGATATCTTTCCATGCTGAGATCTTTAGTGTAGTTCCTAAACAATGATTCTGTGTGTCCAGGTGTTCCAACAACGATTGATTACCATAAGCTGATCCTAGAAGTCGAGGTATTCATCTGTTGCAATTTTCTTGGACTTGCTTACTTTTAACAGTCTATGCGAACTTATATATACACATTCTGTCTCAATGCTAGGACTTTAAAGCTGGGAAGGTGGACACTGCTTTCATCCCAAAACACGAAGAAGAGCTCGCTGCGGTAAGCTACCAATTCTCCTTCATATGATACAAAAGGCAAAAGGGCCCATCTAAAAACACTTGAAATAAGAAAACTCAACGAGATAGAATCTTTGTAGAAATCATTTTATTCTTTGTTCAGCCGATCTAGTTCTTGTCTCACAGTCTATTATATCTAGCTCGTATCTCCAAAAAACCAAACCAGCCCCAACCCTCTTCGAATGACCAGTTTTAGAGAAGCGATTGCTAACGAACATTCTCAGCCAAACACACTACTGCATTCTTCAATTTCTGCTGTGAAAATGTGTGAAGCGTTTTAATGGCATGATTGGTTTGTTGTTTGTTATTGCAGCCGCTGCCGGCTCAGCCTGCTACGAGCCAGAAAGAGTTGATCAACGCGGCTTCTTCTTAAGGTAGTCTGCTATTAAGCTTTGCTGGTGTGGATCCATGCTCGATTCTCAAATGTATGAATGGATTTGTGTTTCTATATTTATCTCTTCATTACTTTGTCAAATGAGTTTCATACTAATTGGTTTTCACATCATCATTGCTTTTTGGTAGAAAACTAAATATTAGCACTTTGTGAAAAACTGCTGCCCCTTCAAACAAGATGGGCTGCATCACTTCAAATTATTTCTTGTTTCTATGTTCTTTTGGAGCTGATTTATAGAGCTCCTGCCTTGTGTTTCGCTATTGGACTATATATTAGAACGGAAATAGTAAATTTAATTTCTTATTACAATATATGCCTTTCTTTTGAATGAATTCATCTCAAATTCTTTAACTGCCCATTTGTAAAATCGTCACCATCATGTAGTCCATGATGGTCTAATCACTGTCGTTAATTATTCAAGTGTAATTGTGACAACACAAAAATGGAACATTTCACTCTTCAATTTCCATAACTTTCTATTTAACAAGAAATTCATCTTATAAATGAAAAAAGTGTGTTTGCACCGACAAACATTTAATGTGATAAATTTGTACAACACATGCCACCACGTTAAACAGTTAATGTACAAATCAAGAATAGGTGATTTTAGTTGAAGTGGGCTCAATTTTCTGATAAAAGCTAGCCTCTAATTAATATATTTTGAATTTTATTACTTACTATAGACAAGATTTGATTTAGTAAGGGCGTCATCACTTTTTAGTGGTACATAGTTTATTTAGTGCATTTCACGTAGATATTATTTAAGTACAATTGCTTCATAATTATTTATTTTCTTGAATTTCATTCATTAAATTAACCAAATAACATTAAAATATTTTTGTGTTTGTATTTCTCGTAGGGTTTATATTAAGGTGTGGGAGCAAGAATTTGGCTCATACAACAAAAAAAAAAAAGGTTGGAGAAATGTACTAGTATAGTATTCTAATTTGATACATAAATCTTAATTAAATGAATAATCCCGATTGATTTTCACATGGGATAATGTATATTTTATAATAATACATTTTGATATGTTGTGATAATGCAGCCGATTATAACAACTATAGATTATATAACTTAAGGATCATTGATCCAAAGATTGAATAAGTGTTTGTAGAACTTAGATATTAAAATGTTGAGGGCAATTAATTTTTGTTCTCACATGTGGGCAAATTTGTGGAATCTATTATAGCATAATCACCATACACTTTATTGTGCATGTACCGTATCTACAAGACAAGATTGCAAATATGGAACATTCACTTTTCAACTCCAACTTTCAAATTTTGTCACATTGTAGTTTTGTTTTCTCACTTCTCAATATTCAGATCTTAAAAATTAAGCAACCAACATTCAAAAGTTCCATGATGAAATTTTCGAAAAACTCAATAGAAAAGTATAGTTTTTTTTTTCCATCAATATAAATTTCTATTTAAAAGAAAATCATAATTTTTCAATGAGGAAATTTGTATTGAAATCTCAAACTTTTAAATTACAAAATAAAGAAATTGAGAAATAGAAAATGTAGTCAAATGGAAGAAGTAAAAGAAAAGGAGTGGGATTGAAAGAGTAGAAAGGACTAAAAGTGAAGCTAAAAATACAAAATATGTCGTTTAGATATAAAAAATGCCAACAGCCGAAAATATTAAAATAGCACTGAAATATGATTTGTAGTCCAACTCAGAAAAGGAAAGGAGAAAACTATTATTGTAGCCAACTCCAAACTTTCCAATGCCAATAATTCACTATACAGTATAACATTATTGTACATAATCCATTGTCTTATAATTTCATGGAATTCACCAAATTATTATAATCTTTTGTTGAGATTAAAAAATAAATGAAAAGTATTGAAACTGAAATTGAGATATTATTTAAAATTAAGAGGGATAGTAAGGTTGGTGGGCCCTAAAATCAAAATGGCATGACATGGTAGAAAACTTGTCATTTTTACACAAGTTTGCAGAACATTAGCATATGCCAGGGATGGGTAAGATTGTAATTTGCAAAAGGAAGGTTAGATTGAGCATTGAGGCATATTTTGATTGATTAGCCACTTCCCACTTGGTGGGCCCCACCTCCCTTTCTGTATTTTCTCAATCAAAATGGACACCACCTACATTACCTGTCGCTCTCCACACCCCGCAACTAGTCTCTCTCTCTCTCCCTGCCTCCCTCTCCCCATAAATATATATGTATTATATATATGACTGAGTCAGTGTGGTATGCTTTTTGTATTGGGCGGCTTGATTTTTTCGGGATATCCAATCAATGCCATCCCGAAATTTCACGAAACCCCCAACTTTTCTTCTTATTTTCATTTTCAGCCGCCTCATCCTCGTGACATTATTATCTCAATCTTAAAAAATCAGACCACAATTACATTTTTAACTAATACATCAGCATTTCCTTTTTTCCAGTCATAATACAGATATTTTAGCCGCAAAAAATTCAATCACAAATTATCGACAATTCATTTTTTTATCACATCATCAATTTTTATTATTTTACAATTTTATATATTTATTTAAATTGAGTTATTTGTAAATAACGAAAATTACTTAATACGTAACAAAAATTAGTAACTAAAAAATGTGAAAATAACTTAAATAAAATTCCTACAATAACACTAATTAAAAAAATATACTTACCTATATTAATTAAAAATGAAAACTACTTAATAAAATGGGTACAAAATAAAATCCTAATTTATTCCCAATTTCTTTTCCATAATGGCGACAAAAGCCTTATTCTGTTGTAGATGCTCCTCGTTCATGTTTGACGTGTCTTTGAATGTCACAATCCTGCACTCCTTGATCAACACGACCTGAATCATGTCATCCACTAACGGATCTCGGCCAACACCATTGTCTTCTTTTGTCTTCCCCTTCAATTTTCTTTTCGCCGCTTTTTGTCCCATAGGACGGGTCGGCGCATGTGTACCAATACTTTCATCCATTGATGCATTCAAGTCGAATGATCTGCCCTCTCCCTTTGTAGAGTATTGGTCGGAGGCTGTTTGCTTGGTTCTTTTCGGGCCAGATGAGGACTCGGAGCTGCCGGTAAATTTGGGGTGATTTCGTACAATTGCACACACCTCCTCGTACTTGAAATGTTTACGTTTTTCCTTGTAGAAGGTAGCGCGAGCTTGTTCGCGAATGTTTTCCCAACTATGGCCGCTCGGCCATATTTTCTAGAGGTTCTTGATGTAGCCGGCTAATTTGGATACCTCGGTCTCGACCCGGCCCCAATGCTTGCGAAGGTTTTCATAGTCGCGCTCCAATGCCCAGGTCGGTTTCAACGCATTGTATATTTCCGCAACCTTCTCCCAGAAGACGCGGACCCTTTGTCCATTTTCGATCACCGGGTTTTCGGATACATCAATGTAAAATCGGGCCAATACATTCATCTCTTCCAACACATACTTCATGTACCCGCCCTCACGCACACTTGGGGCTGCCTTCTTTCATTTTCCTTTACCAGTCACGGAAGGGGACAGTACTAACTCATCGATGGTTTGCATCGACGTCGTAGTACCCGACGTTGATCATTGAAAAGGCTGGGGTTAGGGGGTATTCGGCGTCGCCACCTGAAAATGATTGGGATCCACATCAATATCGCGACAATGATTCATAAAATCGCTGAAAGTTGATGGATCTCAACCCTTACTCCGACAAAACTAAAAAAATAGGTTATCCCACTTGAGTTTGGAGGAAATTTTTCCAACTTTGGATCCGTAAAACATTAAATATGGAAGAGAAAAGAAGTGAGAAGAGAAAATCTTTGATTTGTAGTGATGGAGTGAGCAAAATGAAGAGTATTTTGTGGATTTTATAGAACCCTCAACCCTCCACCCCACCTCACCTCCATCCCCTACCAGCCCCGTGACCCTACCACCATAGAAATGCAAAAAAAATTTGTCTTATTTTCTCCATTTTAACGTTTTATAAAAAAATAAAATCATTTTCGCCGCGTTGCGCGCCGCTTTTCGCCGCTGTTACCGCCGCCGTGCGCCTGGCAGTTTGCCCGACGAAGGCGCGGCTGCTGCACCGTTAGCCGCGCCTCCTAGCGGCCGCCTCTCTTTTCCTTCATTTCACGACGACGATATTAATGCCCTCAAGTACTAATTTTTTGTTTCGTTGAGTCTTTGAATTTTTGTGATGCTACATTGAGGTGAAAATATAAAATAAGATGGAGGTGAAAACTATAAATGCACTAATTAGTAGGTGTGGGAAAATATACTGAAATACCGTTATATCGCAATTATCATACCGAATTTTTTTCAAAAATATCGATATTTCGGTATACCGTAATTTTTGGTATGATATGATACCGTACCAGAAAGTTTTGGTACGGTAACGATATGCATTTCTGTATACACGGTACACGCGGTATACTGCGGTATCGATACGGTACATACCGAATTTTCATACCATACCAAATATAATGTGTTTTTAGTTCTGCAATAAAAATTAGTTCTCATTTGATTGCAACTCTCTCTCTCTCTCTCATATATATATATATATATCGATATCGGTATTGAAAATTTTTCATACCGAAATTTCGGTATATCGAAAAATTCAGTACGATAATGGTATTTTATTTACACATACCGACATTATTAAATAAAATAACGAGTTATGCTAAAACTAAATTGTAAACATTATATTGATTGTTTATATGTTTTTTATTCTTTCACATTGTACATGTTAATTCTGACGTATATCAAACAAGGCATGCGGCCCATGGCAATTGAAACCATTAAATGATTTCATCTTTTTTAACAATAAATCAAGCGGTCATTTGTTGATTTTCACTTCATCTAATGATCTAAATGGATTTCATTATAAATCAAGCGGTCTTCCTCCGCCTTTTCTTGAGTTGGTTCCGGCGAAATATTTGAACAGGGACTGAAAAATAAATATTTTTCAACGAAAACAAAAATTTATAAAAATTCAATAATAAGATGAATGTTTGTTGACTCATAATACACAGAAAAAAGTGTTTACGTAACTAAAAATGAGATTAGAATTTAAAAAGAAAAAGAAAAAAAGAACGACATGCCAAAAAAGGTTTGATACAAATTGATTTGTTCCCGTTAACATGTATATCTTGCTCGTCTCATCATTTGGCTATTAGAAATATTTTATAATGAAGATTTTAGGGCATTAGCAACGCAGTCGGCTTCGCGTCTGTGTTGCAAGATGAGGTGGGGAGGTGGTGACCGCGGTTTCAGCCGACATTGGGGCATGGAACCGCACAATCGACGCGGTCCGCGGTTTTTGATTTTTTTTATTTTTTTTTACTTTCTCACTTTTTCACTTCTATAAATACCACCATATATTCTTCTTTCACATTTATCCTACATTTATAATCTTTTCTCCAACTTTCAATTCCAACTTTTCCAATATCTATTGTTTCAATGGATCTCAACAATCCCAACTTTTTCAATTTCAATCATGACCCAAATTTGCAATACAGTTTCGTACAATTTTGTCAGCAAAAAGGGTGAGATCTAACCAATCTGGCGACTTGTAATATGCCACCGGATAATTCTCAATCTTTTCTGGTCACAGGGTCAAATAAAAGTCTCCTCAATTTCTCGGGGATCCACGTCGAAGACTACGAAGTCAGCGATACGGAACCATCCCCTTTGTTGCAACAATCTCATCCGGTGTAACCATCCCCTTAGGAGAAAAAGAAAGGGAAGAATAGTTCTTCAACTGTCACTGAAGGTGATAGTAAGTACTCGTTGGAGAAGTCGAAGTTAGTGGCGCGCATCTTCATTGACGTCTCCGAATACCCGCTCATCGGCAATCGGCAAAGGGTCTGAGTTTTCTAGAAGAGAGTCGTAGTAAAATACAATGACCAGAAGGTATGGCCGAGCGGTCATAGTTGAGATGATTTTCGACAATAAGCAAATGATGCATTCTACAACGATGAAAGAAAACAATTCAAGTACGAGGAGATGTGGACAATTGTTCGAAACCACCCGAAGTTTTTCGGCGTTTCCGATTCTTTGCTCGAAAAGAACGAAACTCTCCGCCTCCAGCCAATACTTAACCAGCGGGGACGCCGATGCCATCAATCTTAACATCGCGATGGAAGAGATTATGCGTTCTGAGCCAGCGCCAAAGAGTCGTTCCATTAGTCTAAAAACGGCGAAGAGGAAGACAAATGGGAATGCTCCTGCGACGTCGAGCAGTGCACCCACATAAGATTCTCAGATCGTTGAATACTCCCAAAGAATGTCGAATATCGGTGACGCAATGTTGATCAAGCAATATTCAACTCTACTTGGCAAAGATACATCGATGATAACGGAGGCCAGAAAGCAACAACATGAAGCACTGCTCCAGCTACTTGCAAGCAAACTAAGATTAACTTAGGATTTTAGTTAAGTAATTTAGAATTGTAGGATTTTAATTAAGTAGTTTTAGAATTTTAAATTATGTAATTTTTGATATTTTAATAAGAGTGAACTACAAAATTGGTACCTAAAGATAGGGGGTTGCACATTTACGGTACCTGAAGTCGAAAAAATCAAAAAATATCCCCTGGACTCGAAAAAATCACATTTCAGGTACCTGGACATATATTTTGTTCCCAAAATATCCTTGAACCCTTCAAGGGTATAAATGTCATTTTCACTTTATTTCAACTCACATTTTAAAATATCATAGGTACTTAAGTATTAGTAAAATATCATAACATGTACCTAAGTGGAAAAATACCTGAAAAATATATAAATTAATATTTCTATATATAATCCTTCGTCTAATTTCATTAATCCTTCTTCTCTCATGAGATATTTTTTTTACATTTTAATTATTTTTTCTTCAATTTCAATCTATTACATTTTAGTTTTATTTTAAAATTATTAATTAAAATTCACTAATTCGATCAAGATATATAATTATTTTTTATATTTAATTGACAATTAATTATTAAGGTTGGTGTATAATTATTGTATACTATACCTATAATAATTCATGATTAGTGTTTAAAAAGTAACATTATTTTGAAGAATAAAAAGTAAGATTTAAATGACCATCAATTAACTAATAATTAATTAATTAATTAATTAATTGAGAAAGAAATATATTTAGCACTAAATTCCAGTTGGATTAAATTTATAATTTTCATATAATGTAATAAATTGGTGTCTAGGAATAGAACAAAATAAACTTAATTAAAAAATCATTCAGTTCAATTGGCCCGAAACTAAAATAATCTAAAACCAAGATGACTAGCTCAATTGACATTGATAACCGCGTCCCTTAATATATATAGTAATATCTTTACACAAAATACATATATAATTCAGTTTATCCCGTGCGTTGCACAACACGCATACTCGTTATAATATTTTAAGTCTCATTTATCATGTATTATGCGGATCGGTTTTACTTGCTTAAATTGCCAAATTAACACCAATTATTTACATCATATGAAAATTTATAAATTTAATCCAACTGAGGTTTAGCGCTAAGTTTATTGCTTTCCCAATTAATTATTTATTTATTTATTAGTTACTTGATGGTCATTTAAATCTTACTTTTTATTCTTCAAAAAAATGTTACTTTTTAAACACTAATCGTGAATTATTGTAGGTATAGTATACAATAATTTTAGATTCACCAACCTTAATAATTAATTTTCAATTAAATATAAAAAAAATTATATATCTTGATCGAATTAGTAGATTTTAATTAATAATTTTAAAATGTTCCATGAAAGCAAGAAGAATTAATGAAATCAGCAAAGGATTATATATAAAAATATTAATTTATATATTTTCCACATTTTTTCTCAGTTAGGTACCTGTTATGATATTTTAAAATATCAGATGAAATAAATTGAAAGGATATTTATATCCTTGAAGGGTTCAAGGGTATTTTGGGAATAAAATTTATGTACATGTATCTGAAATGTGATTTTTTCGAGTCCAGTGATGTTTTTGTGATTTTTTTACTTCAGGTACCGCAAAAGTGCAATGCCATATCTTCAGGTACAAATTTTATAGTTCACTCTTTTAATAAAGTAATTTTGAATTTTTATTCATTTATTTTCATTTTACAAATATCCAATTTAAATAAATATATATAATTAAAGTTAATAAAAAATAGCGAAATGAAAAAATAAAGTTATCGCTAGATTTGAAATTGAAAATGTGACTGAATTGTGAATGATATAAATACTTACGTTGGTTTCAAATCGCACTACAAATTAAGTTATGAATGATCTAAATACTTGACTTCAAAAGTTACATTGGTTTCAAATCCCACTACAAATTGTCGTGCGATCAACAATTTTTAGTTGTAAAATATTTATTTCTCGTCATATTTACACAAATCGAAAGGAAAAATAGCCCACCAAACACCAAAGTATCGCCATCCATTGTTCATATAAGAAACAAAAAAGCTCATATCAATTATTGCTTTAAAAAACGTTGAAGAAGAATAATAACTAGATAATATATTCAACCAAAATTTCCTCTCAGAATTTATATCATAAAAATGCAAAAAATAATAAATGCCGGCTAAATAATCTGTCTGATCTTTCAATGATCTTCTCTTCTTAACAGAGAATCTAGAAAATAATTGACTACCAATACCAGCCTCTCCTATATTTTATGCTGAAAATTTTATTCTTTAAACAGAGAAATCCAGTTTGTGAGAGAGAGAGATGACGAAAAGGAGCAACAACCATAGTTTTGTTTGTCTCGTGGTCACTGCTTTAAAATAAAAAACCTTTTCAATTTTTCATTAATTCGTAGTTTTCTGTTGTGTGCGAGCTTTGGTAAACTGTCAAAAGATGGTTATAAAGTAAATATCGGTTGAAAAGGTTCTGATTCTTTCGAGTATGGCTACCTTTTTGACAGATTTGTACGCTTCTTCATGTCTTTTTCTTGTGTTGTTAAAATGGGTGTTGGTAGGAAATTGGAATCATTGATTTTGGATTCCTTAATCATCTTTTTTCTTTGTTATTCAAAAATGCTAAATGGGTTTTTCCAAGACTTCTTGTTCATTGATTTGCTCCCTTGATTCTTGAACTCTGAATTTGGGGTTTTCTTAAACCTTCCCTCGTCTTCTTTTTCATGTGAAGAAAGTTTTGTTCTTTATGTGTATTTCTCTCATAATTCGAGCGTCCCCCTCCCCCAAAAAAAAAAAAGACGGCTTCCCCTGGAGAGAGAGAGATTGGTTGGACTGTAAAAGTTTGGTATAATTGATATTTGGCAGTGGGCCTGAGCAGTGAAAAGAGGAGCTATCAATATATGGGTGCTTTGGCCATTCGAACTTTGTAGGGATGAGTGATGGCAATTTGAGTGCTGTTTTTATCCATTTTAGACTTCTGGGGTTTCTTGTTTGGTACCAAGGTGGTCTCTTTCACACCTCACACACTGCCCTAATTACTATCAGTATTCAATACACCCTCACCAATTAAAAAGTCTCCATCCTTTTCTGTTCCTCACTCCTATTCCATAATTGCAATTCCTTTTTTTTACTAGCAAGTTAATGCTTTCGTTTTTATGATTTTCAGATATTTCTCATGCTCCCCTAACCAATATTGCCTTCTTTTTTTTCTCATCAATAGGGGTTACCATTTCACGCAAGTGCGCAACAGTCCGGTTCTTGAATTTGCAAAGCAAATTGTTCATTCATCATTCACTTCACCGCCATCACCATCACCATCACCATCACCTTCCCCTCCTCTGTTCTTGATTACAATAGATTAGTTTAGATCCCAACTCCAAGATTTAGCTTTTTTTTGGTTGCCTTGTTGGATTTTGAGTGGGGTGAATTATTTTCTTGAAATAAGATTTAAAAAAGAATCTTTCTCAAGATCAAGAATTGACTTCTAACAAGCCTAGATAGATGCCTGTTGTTGAATCAAGTAGCTCTCTGTGGAGTAGGGAGCAGGATAAGCAGTTCGAGAAGGCAATAGCTGCTTACCCTGAGAATTCTTCAGATAGATGGGAAAAAATTGCAGCTGATGTTTCTGGAAAATCAGTAGAGGAGATTAAGCATCACTATGAACTCTTGGTTGATGATGTTAGCCGCATAGAATCCGGTTTTGTTGAGGTTCCTAGTTACAATCCTTCTTCAGATGGCTCATCCAGCGTTGCTGGTGATGATGGGGCTGCTAAAAAAGGAGGCAGTTTCGGCCATTTGAATAGCGAGGCCAAGTCGTCCCGCTCCGATCAGGAGCGCCGAAAGGGGATTGCTTGGACAGAGGATGAACATAGGTATACATATATATACTCCCTGTTCCTTAATTTTCGACAGATTAAATGCGTATCATATAATTTGCTTTAATGTGATTGTGTAGACTACTTTAGGCCCTCTAGATTTTGTATATGCAGCTTTGAGCATATTCCATTGATACGGATGCTACTACACCTCCTATCAAGTCTTGTTTGTGTACACTAGTCATAAGAATCTATATTTTCTCGTTATGCTGCATTTGTGCTAGATTGATGGATAGATATTCTCAATTTTGTGTGGAATTGTAGGATAATATATGCTTGAGGAATCTTGTAGGCAAGGTACATGGGGTGGCCGTGCGTTGTTTCTATCGTTTCTCTAATCTGAGATAGTGAGGAGTTTTTGTTGCTGCTTTTGCTAGAACTAACGGAATCTGCTTTTGTTATAACTGCCTAATCAGCTGGTTGTGTTTCGTTTTCATTGATTTGTTTGTTTGTTTGTTTTTTCTTTTTCTCTAATATCTGATCATGCTTCAGTTTATGCAAGTGATGATTGTGGTCTCTTCTGATAAAAATTGATAATGCTTCGAATATTGTTCCACACCCCTCTCTTTCCACAATTATTCCTTCCATTCTTCTTTGCTAAGTTAAAATCAGTATTCCAAATCTACTGATATCTTTTCGACTGATAATTTCTGCAACTACTCTATACTCGCAGTGAATTCTTTTTCGAACATAAGTAGCTAGAGAGCAAACCATTTCGTAGCTAACTGAATACCACTGCATGTCACAAACCTAATAAGCTTTTGAATCTGCAGCAATATCTTCGTATTCTAAAATTTACTTCGCATTTCACGTTGTGTTGCTATGCATATAAAATGCTAAGTAGAATCTTGGAAGCCGTTTAATATCCCTACTTACATGCTTGCTATGATGCAAAGTTCTCCTCTTGTTATTTAGATAGTTTGTTGTTTGCTAAGTTTGATTCATGAAAGCCGGTATTCTGTGACAGCTTCTCCAACACAGCCTCTATTTATGTGATTATTTTCCTTTGCGAGGAGATTGAACATTCCCATCTCCACTACAGTTTCTTCGCAGATTCCTGTAGAAACACTCAACTCCAAATTATTTCCATATCAAAATATTTCTGCATCATCTCACCAAAACACTCCTTTGATTTGATCATCATCTTAATGTAGTCAGAAAATATCTGCTGTTGATTTGTATTTTGTTATCGAGTAGCTCTTGTATGCATCTGTGCTTGACTGAGTACTCGTTTCTGTCCGTTAATCTCATCTACTACTTGTTCAGAAAACTCGACACCTGCTGCATTAAGACCTTTAGTGAGAAAAGGAAATCACTTTGATACATGGAAACATGGATGTGATAGCACTACTTTGATAGTTGACTGATGGTGTCATTTTCATTATCTCCCCAACAGATTGTTTCTCCTTGGTTTGGACAAATATGGAAAGGGTGACTGGAGGAGCATTTCTCGTAACTTCGTGGTGACGAGGACGCCCACGCAGGTGGCCAGCCATGCGCAGAAGTACTTCATCCGCCTCAACTCCATGAACAAGGATCGGAGGCGTTCCAGCATCCACGACATCACCAGCGTTGCGAATGGGGACATCTCCATGCCCCAAGGTCCGATCACCGGCCAGACCAACGGGGGCCCACCCGCCAAGCCCAGCAAGCAGGTGGTGGGTGCAGCAGCTCAGGGAGTGACCATGTACGGCACACCAACTATGGGGCAACCCCTAGGTGTCGTCTCAGCAGTTGGGACGCCGGTGAGCCTTCCTCCGCCACCACACATGGCCTATGGCATGGGGACCCCCATCCCTATGGTGCCTGGCGCCCCGATGAACATGGCCCCAATGGCGTACCACGCCACGGTTCACAGGTGATTGTTCTCATCAACCACATGGTGATGAATCATTTGGACTGATTATTGGTTTATTTCCACTTGAGAAATAATTATTTTTCTGTATTTTGCCCTAGAAATGTTGTTTTAGAGCACCATTTTCCTTTCCTTTTTTTTTTCTTTTTCTTTTTTTAAACTTTTCTCATTGATGTGGAATAGTTGATGGGGAGAAAAGAAACTGTATAGATGATGGTGGTGGTGCAGGTGGATATTAGGATGGGAAAAATATTAATATGGTTATATTGAGTCTTAGAAATTTTAAGCACTAATTAGCTGTAGCAGAGATCATATTAATATCTAAGGAAGAGACTTATTTTTCAATAGTGGAAATTGTAAATTCATCATCATCTGCTTCTCTCTCAAGTACTATTTTCTAGTTAATAAACAACTATGAAAATTTCCCATGAAATTCTTGGAATTGTTTTTCTTGTTTGTTTCTAGTGAATTTGAAAGATATTTAGATAGGCAAATAGCTCGATATTGGGTCCTATTATACAGCACGACAATGAGAATCAATGTGACGATATTGATTGATTGATTGATTAAACATCACACTCGTACATGAAGACGTACGTGTAAACGTAACACCATCATGTAAATTATTTATTGCTGCACTACCATGTCAATTACAGTTTGAATACTACATACAAGAATGAGTTAGAAATCCACTACTTTCGAAAATCAACTCTCAACTCTCCTTTCACTTATTAGTTTTCTGACCCATTTTTGGCGTTTCTATTATTTGATTTTCATTTTATTACGGATAATCAGAGAATAAATAAATAATTAGAGTTCCATGGTTGAAGATTCTTGTGTTGGCTTTTGGTATCCCAACAAGCTAACGAAGAAACACATATTCTCTCATTTGCTTTTTAAGGGGTTGATCGATATATAAGTTACCAATAATCTAGAGTTATGCATGTGTTTGGTTATCATCTTTGGCTATCACAAAGGTCTATGTTAGCACAACGGTCCGGCCACGTGTCTGTGTTATCTCCTGAATTTGTAGGTTAGTGTGTCGGAAAGAATTGGACCAATAACTCATCGGTTGAGGCAAAACATCCCGATTAGAATTTAGATCTGCCCTAGTTTCCCTCCAAGCAATTATCCCTTGGCGCCGGGCTTCGGTCTCTTTGAAGCTTCCCTTGAATTGTCGCCCATCCGCTAACGTGATTGAGTTGCTTGTTGTGGACATTTGTTGGGCACTTGTTCGGAATTAGGTATGTTGACCTGACCATCCTCGTCCCGTTCTTCCTAATTGCACATGGTGGTATAGAGGATCTGAACGATTTTATGCCAGCGAGTTAGGGGTGGGGGTACATATGTTTGGGGATCTAAATTGATATGATTGTCAGCAATGGTCGGTTGGTGGATTAGTTGTCGGTGTTAGATTGTGCATAGGCTGCTGGACAGATTTAAGCACATATAAATTGGCTGACTCTGTGTTTAGATCGTTGCTAGATGAAGTGTTGTTGGTAGATATGCATTTGATTCTTGTAGAAAATTGGGGGATTCCACAATATGGACTGTGTCAAATAATAACGGAATAGTTATTTTGATTACAAAATTGCATCTGAGCATGACAAATCTGTTGAATTGAAATTGATATTTTCTACTGGGATTCATCCAACCGTCTTCTTCCCTCAGGCGAAAACTAGGTAAGCAAAATGCCAGTCATTGCAGTTGGGTCAAGTGCAAGTTTACAGGAAGTGCCATGGACTTTGTCTTACTAATTTGCAACAGTTTGGGGGTTTATCACTTTTTTCAGAGGCTGCTTATCACTTTTTATGCTTTTGTTTTTGTGAAACTACTGTGTAGGGTACTCACATCTTATATGGGCTTTGCCATTGGCCCAATAGCTCCATTTCGTGAAGTAATTTATTATTTTTATGCAGATTTTAATATATAATCACAAAAATGATATTATTATAGTTTTTTTTTTCCAGTGATATGTTGCTCCTATATTTGTAACAGCCGCATTTATTGTTGTTTTGTTATGTTAAGTGTATTATATTATTTATTTATTTATTTATTTAGAGAGGGAGAGTGGTGAAGTTTAAAATATAATCATAATTATATTTTTCTGATCAGCGTATGTTTTATATGAATTATCATAATGATCTGGTTGTTATATATGTGAAATCAGAATTTGAGGGCTATTTGGTCACATCACTTTTTAGACATGAATACAATCTAATGTACTAAACGATCGTGTAGTTATCTGTTATTTAATCATCCCCAACTAAACAACATTAATGATAACTTATCCTATATTATATCATAACATGAGTTATTCTAAACGGGTCCTATGTATTTATTGGACAAAAGTCCATATTTTATTTTATTTGAAAATCTACATTACTTGATCGCCACCATCCATTTCAGTCTTCTTCTACATCATTCAATCACCACCATCTTTTCCGATTTTCTTTATATCTACATCATTCAACCCATATCTTATCTGATAATCTACACTATTCAATTACCACCGTCCATTTTGATTCCTTCAATTGTACACCCTTCAAATCCATGTCTGTATATATGATATATTTATATACTTTTCACACACAATAACAATTGTTTACATCTTATTATTTCTTTTGTGTATCTTATTTTGCCTTATTTGTCAAGTATATATTCAAACATGACAAGATTCAAAAATTAGTAAACACCGAAAAAAGATCAATTTTGAAATCGAATTATGGAAAACGCGCTTCATATATATTGGATCGAAGCAAAAGATTATACGAAACTCGTACTCAATCCCTACTTGGAATATCTTGTATCTGATTTTTAATTGATCTTTTGCTTCGATCAGATGTATTTGGAATTGGAAAACATCCATAATTTAGTTTCAAATTTCCATTTCTCAATCTTAGGATATTTCAATATACACATAACAAGAGAGAGATCGGCGGCAATTAGGGTGTCCAGAGAATTGTGCGTAGAAGCGTCATTACATATGCTTGTAATTTTCCGGTGATGTCTTCTTCACGATTTCGATCCTCTGCACACAAAAACCATTTTGCCGCTTTAATTACTAAACAATTACATATATACTTTAAAATATTGTAATAATATTTATTTTCTTCTCTCAAATTTGCAACTAGGTAATTAATGACGTGGAATTTGATTAAGAATGATACTATTACTATCTAGATAACGAAAAAATTAACCAACTTATTAGATTCGTTGTGTTTATCTTCATTAATTATTTAATTAGAGACATAAGAAATAAAATAACAACAAAACAAAGATAAACAAAAAAAGCAATAAGATGTAAATTTGTATATGAGATTTTCAGATAAGAAATAGACTGGATGGTGTAAATTTAAAGAAAATCAGAATAAATGGTGACAATTGAATAATGTAAATTTCATTAATAAAATATGAATTCAATGTCATAGATTTGGATTTAGAATTAAATAAGTATAATCGTTTATATTCGTGATACTAATTTTCACATTGATCCAAATATCTAATAAAATATATATTTAAATCGACATATGGGTGACGATAACACGGGTCCCCCAAACTTAGGTAGAGTTTCCAATTAATCAAGCTTGGTTCTTTAGGTAGATGATAATTATTCTTCATCGTATCTCAATATATAATATGATACTTTGAGGAGCAGAAAATCCGGAAAAATAACTCATCGGTATCCGGCGATCAACAAGAATCCAATCTTGACCTTACTCTTTAGACATCTTTAATTACTTACTAATAAGAGAGAGAGAGAGAGAGAGAGAGAGAGCCTTTGTTTAAGTTCTTAAAGTTGATGATAAACTTAATTTTGTAGCCTAAGAAGCTTACTAAACCATGGTGTTTGAGTAAAATAATTGACTAGCCACGCACATGCCAAGTTTGTTGTTGAAGGAACTTTTTTTTCTTTTTTAAAAAGGTGCAAACATGTAATAAGCTTTTTCTGGATTGAAAAAATTGCACTTGGAAAAAAAACAATGAAGATGCCGACGTAATGACCTATCGGGAAAGACACATCGAGATTAAATTTGATTTGAAAATATTCAAAAATTTGCCATTATTTCCTTTTATATACACAGTACATTTTATGTCCCTAGAAAGTTGTGACTTACATGTTAAGCAATATATCTCACTTTTATTCGACTATTTATTTCATATTTACTATTGGGGTGACACTAGTACTGTGCTTACCCCAACTAACTAACTTTTTCTGGTCATATAAAAACATATATACCTAATTTCATGTTCTTGATTTCACTTTTTGCATGGTTTTGGACAGCCGAAAGTAGTTTCGATTATTTGTTAATCCTATTGAGATATCGAGTATAATATATCAAATTGAACAACTTATATATCAATTTCAAACCTTATAAGTTAATTCATCACTCACAAATTTATAGTTAAAATCTAAAGCTCAAATCTCCTAAAACATCAATCATGAACCAAAAATGATGAACGTGAAATCTAAACCTCGGCCGCTCATCATATAAAGGTGGGCAAAACCGCTGAGCTACAAGGCTCGTGGTAGGTTGCAAGACTCTTTAAACCTCGGCACTTTGCTTCTTTTCGAAATCTTATCAAAATTGGCTTTGGTAGCTAATCGGACAACCCTAATTTGGTGGGTGCGTTAATTTGAAGATGGTGGGATGGTTGCATCAAAAAGGGGCTAAGCCAGCTCAGAAGGTGTTGCTTACACACTCACATTTCCAAAAAAAATGCAACATTTTGGTCTCTTCTAAATTGTAAAACAGCTAATTCCTAGTTTGCTATGCACTTTTTTTTGGGCCTCTACACATCACAAATGTGTCAATTTCAGAGCTTTGGTCCATTTAGACATCAGCCCTTTATATTGAAAGCAAGAAAAAAAAATGATTTTTCAATATTATCTCATCACTTTAAAGAAGCAAAGAAAGCAAGCAGAGAAATCAACTTTGTCAAAACAAATTTAAAAAAGGGCTCATATCTTCCCACCTTTAGTATTTGATGACACAAAGCTGACTCATGGGACTAAAAAGTTGAGATCAAACAAACTGCTCTTGTTCTGTTATATATTGTGTCGAAAACATGCTCGTACAGAGCAAGTTTCAGGCAGCAGAGGGGTCTTCAGAGACAAATATTCTAAAGCATTTGCAAGCAATGGAAGTCAAACATATCAGAGCAAGGTTTGGGAAGCCGAGCATGCTTAAGGAACATGCTTTTGGGGCTCCGATCAGCTCATCAAAGTATGCATTCGCGTATAAGAACAGTTTGAAGGAACTTTTACCCGATTCTGCTGCCCAGTACCAACTGCTGCCTTCTCCGGCCAATCATTATTCCAAGATAAGAAATGGTAAGCACTTCGTTCTTGATCAATCCTGATATGGAAGGAAAAAAACTGTTAAAAGAGAAGTCTGAATCCGAATCTGAACTTATACAACTTTGATGATATTGCAGATAGAGGAAACTCAGTGATTGCTAAGATGATCAAGCTCGGCAAAGCCATGGATGTCATTGCTCAAGGAATCAGAGAACACGGTATGCACTTGGTGAAGTTCAATCGAGTAGATGTAACAGATTCTATGATAACATCTCGATTTTTTCTGATATAGAAATCTTGATGATTCCTGCAGTGAGACTAGGGCCAAAGTTGAGCGAAACAGTTAAAGGAAAATTGAGTTTAGGCGCGAGGATCCTGCAGGTGGGTGGAGTCGAGAAAGTATTCAAGCAGAAATTCAATGTTACAGATGACGAGAAACTGTTGAAGGCTTCCCAATGCTATCTATCAACAACAGCAGGGCCAATAGCAGGACTCCTCTTTGTTTCCACGGAAAGAGTCGCCTTCTGCAGTGAGAGATCCATCAGAATCTCATCACCAAATGGAAAGCTGCTAAAAGCACATTACAAGGTAAGATCATCAATTCAATGTTTTGAACTCAAAATACATTTATATTTCAGCCAAAAACTCATGGTACAAATAAAACTATATGTGCAGGTCATGATCCCCCTAAGGAAACTAAAGAGAGCCCACGAAAGTGAGAATGCAAAGAAACCAGCAGAGAAATACATGCATCTAGTAACAGGGGACAATTTCGATTTCTGGTTCATGGGATTTCTCAACTATCAAAGAACATTAAAGTATCTGCAACAAGCAATCCATCAAGCAAGATGAGAGTTGAGACACAAGAACTCATAGTATATGATTTTTTTGCTGTTAACCTAGTATTTGTTATTTCTTCTTTCTATCCCTCTTCTTAGGATGTGTAGATGTTAATCAGAGCTATACTCTCTATCCTGTACAATTTTGTGAAAAGATTCAATCCAGTAGCAGTGGTCAGATTCACTTCTTGTGAAGGATTAAAACTCTGTTCAGTCTTTCTCTAAATGCATAATCATCTTGTGGAGCAAAACCAAATGCACTGACTAAAACATCAATAGCAAGACTGAAGATTACACAGAAGTATCAGATACTTACTGCACCCGGCCAATGTCATTCCAAAGTGTAGAATCTAAAGGCACACCATAGAACACACGTCGCATGAAATGTGCAAATCTGCTAAATTAGCCACAATATCTAGAGATATCAGGAAATAAGTAACAATGGATGCAAAAGAGACACTTTGCATGAACATTGTAAATGAGATTCTGCAGAAGGTGACATATAGTATAGATATCTCCCCCTTGCACCCCTAAACTACAAACTACATAGCTTTTCGCTATTCTAAAAAATCTCAGAATTCTCCGAATAACTTTAAAGGCTAATAATCCATTAGTAAGAGAGGAAAAACTTTTAATAATAAACAGAAAGGCACACATAATAATAAACAGGAAGGCAAACATAATAATAGCATTGTTTTACAGTCATGCTAAGGCCCTCATTTGCCCTAAGAGTAGACTGACATAAAAGAAGCTCTTTATGTCAATTTACAAATTAAGAAATCATTAGACAATTGTACAAAACACGGTGGTGTCTGCTTAATGAAATGTACAATCAATCGAAGGTATCTACTCCATAATATAATAAGACTATCAAGGAAACAAGGGTTGCAAACTTGCAATTGTAATATACATCTGCAGTGGCGGATTTGTTTCGGAAACTCAGCTATGCATAAGAATCCCTCTTGATCAAGTGGGCACTACACACAGGCTTGAGATTCCCAACCCCTTCGGGTGGACAATTGAATCGAAAATCCAGAAATGGCAACCTCAACAGGACATTTAGTAATTATTCTCAGCATAAGACATCTGACTCCGACAAGCTCCCAGAAAAATTGACCCTACATCCCACTGGAAACTGCAATTCAGCCTCATGGCATCTTACTTCAGTTATATGGGGGCACGAACGCACATCAATATATTCAAGAGCTTCACAAGACTTCAAGAGCTTCCTGATTCCATCTACTGTAATTTTGGGACAATTACTTACCCTCAAAATCTTCAAACTCAACTTAGATTCATCATTTCCCAATCTCTGAAAAGCAGCATCCGTGATCTCCTCACAGCACCCAACATCAAGAACCTCAAGCTTCCTGCAGAGGGAAAATATGCAGTCTAAGGAAGCGTCTGAGACATTTAAGCACCAATCCATTCGGAGATTCTTGAGACTTTTGTGACATGCAGAAGCAAATTGCATTATGGACTTATCAGATAATTCTCGACAACCACCAACAATTAGAGTCTCTAGATTTTTGCAGGTTTTGGCCAGGGAGATTATGGACTCATCCCCAATCTTGTAGCAACCAAGCAACTTCAGAGTCAGCAGTGAAGAGGAACAACCTTTTGCTATACTAGATATGCCAATATCCCCGATGTTAATGCACTTGTTGAGATCTAATTGTTTCAATCTCTTGCAACCCTCGACAAGAAGAGTGAGACCCGAGTCGGTTATATTAGAGCATCCTTGCAAACCTAACTCTTCTAAATTACAACAATTCATCGAAAGAGCACCTAATAAAGCATCTGTGACAAATCTGCAGTCCACAACATACAAGGCTCTCAGGTCACAGCAACCCTTTGCTATAGATGAGAGCCCCTTATCAGTTAGCTTTCTGCAATAGGACACATCTAGGAACTGCAAAGAAGGAATCCCAGATGCAAGTGATGCCAATCCTTTATCTGTTATGCCTGTTGAACAGAAAAACTTTCATGTAATCTGCTATCCTTCCAACATAAAAGCCAGCTTAAAAGCCACATAATTTGATTTGGTTGATTGAACTAGTAAACATGAGAATGATACATGTCAAACTAATTATCTTCCATGTAATAGCTGTAATCTCAATTTGGAACACTAAAGTAGCTTCCTACAAATTGGAAGCATCAAGTCCTAGATCTAGCCATATCAAACAAAACCATGCTATTACTTTCCCGTGATCAGTATTCAATACGAAGTTATAGGATCTCCAATTCTCTTCTTTAATTAATTCAACTCCAAGCCTAGGCCTGCTCCACTTCCACATTGTTCTAGGAGAACTAATAAAAAACATGTCTTTTAGCTCCATTTGAAATTTGTTAGTTCATTATCATAAAGGGCAAAAGAAAAGGAACAAACAGAATAATGAAATAAAAGTGGGCATTTCAGGTCTGTTTGAAAAAGGATTTACATTAAGGACAATAAATCCAGCATGATGGACAGTGCAAAAATTATCTACTAAGCAGAGTAAGCATCTCTCCAGAGAGATTAATGAGGCAAAATATATACTTTCCATTAGGTTTTTCATTTTGTTAATACAGATTTTGCCTACATTTCTCCACAAAATATAATTAAGACACCTCGATGAAATAGCAGGGTTGGATTTGCAACGATACCAAATATGGAAAATGATAAAGAAATACACAATTATTCGCAGCTTTTACTTGTCAGTCCCATAATCCCATTACATTTTCAGCTTTACTACCATATGAATTCAAAATGGCAAGTACTTTATTTGGAAAATCACAACTTGCCAACAATAGTATCTTGACTCTTGAGACGAAAATATCCTTTCTGAAGCATCTAACTTTGGCCCCAAATATAAGCTCCGTCACCGTCAGTCTAATAACTAAATTCACTTTTACTTAGCGAGGAGGAGCCTTGCATAAGTCTAGGTCTGAGGTTTGTATAAAACAAATACTGCACTTTGCATATACTACGTTATATTTTTTTGTCATCATTAATCAGCATAACTGTCTCTCAATGACAAATTCGCAGCAGCGCTTTCACTCAGTACATCAACTAAAAAGGAAATTGAAAAAATCAAATAACTTTATGGAAGAAATAATCCCAATTAGTGTGCAAACACTTTTTTCTATAACGACATTATAGAGCCATAACAAGCAACCAAAAGAGAGAAAGAAACAATCTTTCGAAAAATTTCAGTACCCCGTCCCAAAAAAAGAAACCCACTGAATCCTAAATTAGCAAAGGAATCGGAAAGAAATTTAAAAAAAATATAGAATTAACGAAAAAAAGAAATTATGAAATCACGCTCACTCTCAGAGCCTCAACTCCACTAGTAATCAGCGACAAACAGCAGAAAATCCGAGAGAAAAAACAAAAGGAGAAAGGAAATTGATGGTCTGATCGTACCTTTACAACTATGTAAATTCAGAAGTCGCAAGGAGGAGAAGGCGGCCGCAACGACTGAGAGATCGGAGTCGGTAACGCCGGGATAGAAGGAACGGGAGACGGACTGAGATAGGTTGAGCTCGCGGAGGCGCGTGAATCTGGCGGCGAGGCGCTTGAGCATGTGGGGCCCGGCCCGGGCGCAGAGCTTCCGCCTCTCGGTGCTCTGCAGGTGGAGCCACCTCTTGCAAACGAGCCCGAATACCTCCTTGTCCTCTTCATCTTCCAGCCTGGAGAGAACGGCTCGGAGCTCGTCGTCGCCCAGCCTCTTGTTGATGCCTTCTTCGGGCTGGAGAGGGCGGGCCATGCCGCCGATTTTACAGTCTCTGACTTTTCAGAAGCCAAACTGAAACTTATTGTGATTTACATAATGGAGTCTCTCTGGCGTCACCCGAAATTACGATAATGCCCTTGGAAGTTTGCTTTTCTTTATTAATGATCATTAAATTAATGAGATATTATTATAAATTTGTTTGAGCTCAGCCAATAATTTTGTTGAGTTGTCTGTCACCTAATGCCCTAAATTCCTTATATTATACTCCACCCTCCATTATTGGAAGATTATCGTTGCACCTTTTCTTGCACTTGTTTCAGTCATTTTTTTAATGGCCAAAAATGTTTAGTATTTCTTTTGCCCAAGTTACATTTTTAAAATGTAGGCCATTTATTTATTTATTTTATTTTATTAATTATAGAAAAGCATCATTAAGTTTTACCACCAAATTATACTGGAAATATCCTAATCTAAATGAATGAATATACTGGAAGTAATTAAGTGTGAGTGCGTAGATCAAATGATTATCATTTTCACTCACGCAACACAATGAGTAGTGTGCATCCCATGGAAAATTAGAACATCCAAATAAAAATGGAATCCATAATTCAGAATCAGTTGGAGAAAAGGGACAACACACCACACACCACACACCATCTCAATTCAATAACGCAACTTGGAAATTGACTATAATACAGGCAACCCATTAAGACCACACTCATTTATATAATCCAATAATTTTACTAAAGAAAAAATATCAAAGGTTGGATTCACCAAAGTCGATACCCAGTAACAAGTTTTGAGCACTGGTATTTATATGAGGAGCTACTTCATCTAATTCCAAATGAATATATGTCGAATCAATAGTCACTCTGCATGCTACCGCATTCTCATCACCAACTACTAGGGAACAATTTTCATATTGACCTTCTTTGGGCGGGAGATTCAACAAACAAGCCCTATATTTCACCCATAACCTCTTCCTATCACTAAAAATGTTTTCCTTGTTTCTTACCATTAGCATAAGCCGATGATGGCGTCCCAGCAGCTCAGAGACGTACCTCATATCCCCCTTGGCAAGAGCCTGACGAACTCGTGTGGATGATACTTGCCCTCTCTCTTGTGAGCTACTAGAACCCACGTCCCTAGAATATTGGTGCTTGTCCATGACGGTGTTTATTATGCACGCTTTCATGCCATACTCATCACACAGTCGCACCAGATCAGATGAATCACCGGCAGCTTTGTATCCAAACCGGTAGTTTTCACCTGAGAGATTGTTACACGAGCTTATTATATCGTTCTCAAACCTTACTGTAATAAACTAGAGAGACGTACCCGCCACAACGCCATGAACTCCAAGATCCACTGCCAATCTCTCGACGAATTGCTGTGGAGTGAGATATCTAACTTGTGAAAACTCAACCTCGAATTCCTTAGGTGTAACATTACCACAAAATGGAGCCCAAGAGGAAAGAACACGTGTTCGATCACATCTTGCCACTATAGGAGCCCTGTTCAATATCAAGCATATGGAGGTTACAAAATATTTAGTTTAACATTCTTTCCGAAACCAATATTGATTTAGTGAACTACATGAAACTAGAAACATAACCATAATGTGGAAGTACACTATAAAAGAAGTCATTACAGATTTAGGGCATGATTCAGACAAAGAGGGCATTCCATACCTAGGTTCCCATCCAAGTACCACTCCCATGCCAACAAATGACATTAGATAAGGGACTCCTATCTTCGCTGCTTGGATTGCAAGTTCCCGATGACCGATGTGAAGGGCATCAAACTTTCCCAGTGCTACTATTCCTCCTATTATGTCAGCACAGTGAAAAGTTTCAATCTATGGGCAGATATTGAATCATCTCAAGTGAAATTGGCATATACGGTTACTAAGCAAAAAGTAACAACAGTAATATCTTGAATACAATGATAGATTACTGGAAAAAGCATCAATAATCGGGTACACAAGAGGGGGAAATCAGGTGTAAAGGACCAACCTGCTACTGAGACTCTTTCAGATGGAAGATCCCCACAATTTTCAGCTGGGCTATTCATAAAGAAATATTTTTGTAACAAAAACAGTCTAATGGCGTGATGACCAAATAGATCAACATAAAGAAGCACTACAAAGTATATGCATTGCAGACTTGCCACTGAACAAGTTGAAACGGAAAACACAATGGAGGCACACTATGCATTCATCGACTGCTTGAGAGTTAAGAGCGTGCAGGGAGATGAAATTAGAAAGAATACTGCTTAGACAGCTTAATTTCCACAAACTTTACATGAGGTAACAATTCATGGCATGCCCAATCTTGCAGAGAGAAGTGAACCTCATAAACAATCCTGTAGGTCGATATGCTGTTTAGAGCCATTATAATTGATTGATATATAATTTGCCAATTGATTATTGTGAGTAAATTTATTTGATTCCGAAGTGATGACTATCACGTCCACATCACCTATACAAATAGTGCTGAATGTAATTCTTTAATCAGAAGTGAGTAATATGATTCTTACACCCTGTGGGCATGGAGCAAATTGAATGTGAAGCAGAATTAGAGCACCTGAAGCAATCGGAGAAGAGAGGAGGCTGAGACGAATCGTTGTTGATGGCTAAATCGTCTTCATTGGAGCCGGACAGCTTGAATCCCAAAAATCTTCTGGAAGAAGAGCGAAACCTAGGCGGCGGCGGAGCAGCTCTGTGGAGACAAGAACGGCAGGTGCCGAACTGGCGAGGATTGTAGTCGCGCAGCTGCTGCGAAATGCGGCAGCCGCCCATCATCATTGTTTGTGGTCGACTGAGTAATTTGGGCGAATTTTAGCAGCGAGAATGGTAGTAGAGGCCTATTTGCTTGGCCATTCTTGCCGAATGCTTATCCTCGACACCCCAATTCAATAAAACTAGGAAGTCAGTCCAGTCCGAACCCGCTAGGCTGGCCGATTAACCCGCTAATTTTAGAGGGTTAGGGTTGTAAATTTATAACTCAATAAAGATTCCGGCCCGATTAGCCCGCACCCGATTAGCCCATAACCCGGAATCCGCTGGGCTGGCCCGACTAGCCCGTTAATTTTAGAGGGCTAGATGCAACTATTATATATTCTTCTACCTTGTTTAACAATTGATTTGACACTTAAATGATAATTTTGTTATAATTGATAACTACAAAAAATAAAATAAAATTAACCCTTCAATTTATATATATATGCATTAGATTTTTACTAATATAAATAATAATATATAAATAAATTGGAAATTCAAGTTCGCTATAATT
>JAYDZE010079948.1:0-24952 GCA_034509125.1 Monilaria moniliformis
TGTTTTGTTTAATTTATAAATAAGTTTTTTTATATTTATTAAAAATATATAAAATAATAAAAAACAAAAACGCCTAGGCTCCGCCTAGGCCCCCTCGGCCGCCCGACTAGCGCCTAGCGCCTTCCGCAACCTTGATCCTACTTAATCCTAACATGATTACCAAACGCCCCCTTAGAGTTTGTTAAACCCTACACGAAAACAATGTATTTCTTAATTGATTTTTTAAAATGGGCATTTTTTGCAAACATTTTACAAAGAGGGTATTTTTTTTCCACACTTTACAAAGAGGGCATTTTTGCACTTAACCGTATATTAATTTATAATTTAAATTTATTAATCATAATTAAAATTTACTTAATAATGTACTAGAGTGTACCTTGAATAAATTTGGATTTTTTATTACTTATTTTTGCTGCAAGTCGATCATAATTGAAGCTTGAGTCGTACGTGACTCCATGCAATAAGATTGGATTTGAATGGAACTTAATAATAAAGTGAAAGTACATTCTTAAAGGTCAAAACTAACCAAAAAAAATATCTTTATAAGTAAGTTGTTACTGGAAAGCTAAAAGAAAAAGACTTGCCGCCCCTTGTAAAAAAATTATGTGAACGTAACTTGGAATATTATTATGTAAAAGAAAAGGAATACCTTGGACAGATAAGAAATACATAAATAAATAAATAGATAAAAATTACAGTCCGACAAAATCAAGAACAGTGGGAGTTGCCCATCTTACTCAGTGACCTGTGAAATAAACCAAACGTTAAAATTCAATCTTCGTAATAAAAAAAAAATAAAAAATATGCGACTGTAGTCCTCCCTCTTCACAATGCAAAATATGTCTCTGTGTATAATATGTATGTGTGTAGGAATTAAAAAATAGTAGAAACATTGAAGCCCGGAGCTGAGCATGTATATATAGTCTTGAATCCTTCAATTTTCTTGCGGCAAATAAATATATTCTTGAATCTTGCTTGTGCTTATTATTTTATTGATCCTTTGCTAAACTCAACTATTGTATTTCCACTTCTTATCATCTTGTCTTCTCCTCTAAAATAATTTGACCCCCCTTTATAGCCTAATGCTCATCAGGAAACTGCTCCTCCATTTCTAGAGAGAGAAACGCTTCAACAAAGACTCGTCTTTTAAGCGTCGAAGAGAGAGAGTGAGCCATGATGTTTGATCTCAATCTGAGCGTGGACTGCAATGGAAAGGCGGATCATCCCGACGGCCAGCAGTCTCCGGTGACGTCGGTTTCCTCTGTGGTGGACGGCGGCGGAGAGACCAGCTCCAGCAACGACGACGCGTGCTCCACCCGCTCCGCCGCCGCCGTCACATTGAACTTCGACATCATCAGCGGCGGGGGAGGCAATGATCCCATTGATCGTGATCGTGGGTTGACTCCGGCGGAGCCGGGAATGGTGACGAGGGAGCTGTTCCCGGCGAGTGGACTCGGCGAGTTGAACTTGGGTAGGCAGATCAGTGACCCGGTGAGTCTCCGGTTCGATCACGGCCCAACTCGGATTCCGGTACATCAGCCGCAGCAGCAGGTACAACAGGTGCAAGCGAGGAAGAGCCGTAGGGGACCCAGGTCGAGAAGCTCGCAATACAGAGGGGTTACGTTTTACAGAAGAACCGGCAGATGGGAGTCACATATTTGGTACAATTTGCAATAAACTTCAGCTTCTTTAATTAATTTTATTTTAGTTCCAGTTTAATAATTTTATTCGTATTTTGACTTGATTATGATGCAGGGATTGTGGGAAACAAGTTTATTTGGGTATGAACATATACTCTTTATACCCATATTCTGCTGTTTTATAGCTTTATTAGGTTAAATGTCGGTTTGATGCTGATGGTTTTGTGTTTAGGTGGATTTGACACTGCTCTTGCCGCAGCTAGGTAAATAAAAATAAAAGGTGAAATAAATTATTTGGATATGTGAAGAATTTGATGTTGAATGTTGGTAATTTGATGGATCAGAGGTTATGATAGAGCTGCAATAAAGTTCCGTGGCGTGGAAGCCGACATCAACTTCAACCTCAGCGACTATGAGGAAGATATGAAACAGGTGAGGAAAGATTATGCATAACTCCTGTGGACTTAAGTTTAAGTTTAAGTTCAAGTTCAAGTTCAAGTTTAAGTCTGATGATATGCAGACGAAGAACATGTCCAAGGAGGAGTTTGTGCAGATACTACGTCGACAGAGCACCGGCTTCTCCAAATGCAACAAGTAAGGATGCCTGCTATCTTCTTTCAACATGTCCAAAAATATCAACAACCTCAACTCAACTGTGCTTTTTGCAAATTAGGGCTTATGCCAGTCTCGATTTGAACTTGGGGATTTCCACGTCTTCCCCCAAACAGATTGGGAACCTGGGGGGGTTTCAGTTCCATCCTTACGATGTTCAAAATGCAAATATGTTCAAGGTAATGACAAACCCATGATGACCCTAGTCGGTTTGATTTCTTTGTTATGTTCTCATGTTTCACTCCACCAATGTTTTTTGGCAGGAAAGGGCCGGCAAGGGACGAACCAGATTGGGTTCTACTTCAGAGGAAGTAGTCAAGTGGGCGTGGCGAATGCATGATCAGGTTCGCGCAACGCCAATTACTGCAGCATCATCAGGATTCTCGTCACCTGTCTTCTCCAATTCTGCTCCGTATCCGACGGCCCTCAATCTCTGCTTCTCGCCGAATCCCACCAACATCTCTCACTACTACTCTCAGATCAGATCGTGGTCTCCACGCCGTTAGTGTGGGGGAATTGTTTCTTGCTTTACTCTTGCAGTTGCTGTGATTCTTTTCTTGACTCCAAATATGAGAATTGGTTTGTTAAGTGTTTCTTGGTGTTAGATTGTAATAATGCATCTACACATCAAGAGCACATTTACTCCTCCCTCCCCTCTTGAATCAAAGAAATTTGTTCTTACACGGTTTTTGTAGCTGTTATATGTAAGATTACCATAGACAACGTTTCACGATCAATTCCCTCATTAGATGTTTGTTCGACTTCTATTCAACAAAATACAAAATGCAAAATGCAAAATACAAAAGCTTGAAGTCTCTTTCTAATTAGTTTTATAGAGTGGTTTCCTTACATCTATGGTTTCAAGTTCGAATCCACAAATGTTTTAATAAATTTGAATGTTGTCCCTGTAGAGTCGAGTGCAGTTTTCAATCTATTACATATGAATAAATACAATGCATAAATAGCGGCGGTTGGCCGTGCGTTGTCGATGCAAAAGCAAAAGGCTTGAGTATGTTTTGATGTTGACAAAACTAAAATTTTGATATCTATGAAAATTGGATAGAGAAATGCAACTTAAATAACGGCCCCAATTCACAATATGCACTATTTCTAGTTCATTTCGGAAAATTCGAACGGCTTTGAAGGCTTAGAGCAACCATATGGTGGCTCGTTCAGCGAGCCGCCCACCAATGTTCGCCGTTGCAGGACCCCGGGCCGTCGGCTCAAGCCGCCTGCACGGGTTCCATGCCCGTTGTCACTGCCACGCACCTGTGGCATGCACTCGCGCGCCACGACCAATCGCAGGGCGCGCGAAATGCGCCCTCCCCGCGACTAAACTTCATTTTGACGTTTTTTTTTAAATTTGAATGAAAATAATTTTATATATATATTTCAGCAGCAACAGCTCTTTTAAACAAATATATAATTTTTTTTTAAACGGTAATAACAAAGTGCCGTTGCACTTTTTTATTTGTTTATTTATTTTATATTTTTTCTTTAATAGATATCTACATGCTCACACTTCATTTCTCATCCCAAATTCAATATACTTCATTTCTTTCTTCTTCATTTTCTCTTGTTTATCATGTCTATCCCCAACCATGATCCAATATTTGTTGTCGCAGAGGATCGATCCATTCGTTTTTGGATACGAGCCAAATGCTCTCGGCGCGTCTAATTCGGCGAGTTACGACTCTCCTTGTCTCGGCTCCTCATCCCCACATCTCGACACTATCAATATATCCGACAAGGCGGAGAAGTCGAGGCAAGAAGCGTGAATTCCATAGTCCGCAGAAGAAACGATGCGTATATTTGAAGTATACATCGGCGTGAGCGAAGATGCGATCCTCGGAAACCAACAAAAGAGGTCATCTTTCTGGGCAAAGGTGGCGAAGAAATACAACGAGTTACGCAATCAAAGTGTGCCTGATGCCCTTTCCACATACTTGAACAAAAATAACAAACCGTTCAAGTATGTCAAGACTTGGGAGAAGTTCGCTTTTGTGAAAAATAGGCGGGCAGCGGGTCGGCCGAACCGAAGCGTACAAAGCACACGGCAGACGGGCAATTCAGTATGAGCGGATATACCGAAGCCGAGGAGCCTAGTAGGAGTCGTCCCATTGGCCAGAAGGCGGCAAAACGGAAGTGAAATGGCAAGGCGACATCCTCAACGACCACTGCAGCATCAGAGTAGATTGGCAAGATACGATCCTCAGTAGATAACACCACCCACGCCATCTTGCTCAAGTTGTTCTTCAAAGCTAATGCTTTCGACACGTCTAAAATGTCAGAGGAACAACTCAAGAACCACCGCCGCCTTCTTCACAATTTGAAGGAATAATTGGGCTATATTTAGGAATTTAATTTATGTAATTTTACTGCTTTCAATAATGTCATTTAGGTTTTTTATTTAAAAAAAATTAATTTTAATTATATTATTTAAATTAATTCGATTTAATTTATAAAATTGACAAATAACATGAATTATGAAATAAATAAAAAATAAGAGATGAATAGTATAAGAAAAAATTAAGGCTCTGCTGCGGTTGCAGGGAGTAAAATTTTAAGGAAATTTTTTTTATGTAGCTCATGAATAGTGTAAGAAAAAAGTAAATGCTCGTCCATTATTGTGGATGCCCCTGATATGACAAATGTCCGATTTTATTGAGAAAATAACAATCACAAATTTTTCTTTTCTATTGAGATGAACAATGGGAAGAGTTTATTCCGGGATTCAGTCTTGCTTTTATACTGACTTTTTAGTCGTAATACTAATTCATCAATAAAGTACCATGTTTTTAATATAATATTAATCCCAAGATTCGAAAACTCTTGTGAAAAATGTAAAACTGCATATAAGTGGTTTCGAACCCGACATGTTATAGACTAAAACATTTATCTGGGACACGACTCATATGATCATATCCCAAATCTTCTTATCACATTTCATCATTTTTACTATCCAGCAATAACCTGTCATGTAGATAAAGAGAAGTTATAGTCTCAAAATTTCAATATTGAAGCTAACTAATCCCCTTATTTTGATTATGCCGCTCCTTTTAAGAATACCAATGATTCGTGCTTCATAAATTTAGAGTTAGAAATCCACGTACTCACCGTCATAACACATTCACTTTCAGACGCACATGTTTGTTAGATTGTTCAAAATTGAGTTCAAATGTTAAGACACTTTTGGAAAGTGTTAAATGTAGGACACTTCCGAATATGTTTCCTTTTTCATAATAACATATTAACCATCTATCTTTAATATAACGACTATATAAACTAACAAAGGGGGACAACAATTTTATATATATAACTTGCACCAACGGAGATCATCTTAAATATTTGTGACTTTCCAAGCCCTCACAAATTTGTTTGACGAAAACGAATAAAAAGAGTTCACACAACCAAGATTTTTGAGATGTATTCGTAACTTTTGAAACTCTTGTTTCTGCAAAGAATGAATGTTTAAGCAATTATAAACGTAAACTTCCTTCTGCCCATTTAATTATCAACACAAGCAGATGATAGTAGTAAAGGCATCGCTTATCTGATATCATTCGTCCATTTCTCTCTCCGATTGAATCAGCAGCCAGGCGACTTTCACAAACCTAAGGATCGCCAAGTACACTTCATCGCAAAGCCATCAAAACCCCCAAGCCTTATGCTCAGGCTCCTTTCAGCTGCAGTAGTTTACAAGATCACAATATATTTCACTAAAGAAACAATCAAGCAATCATGATATAGGACAAACACTATTCTACAACAATACATAGAGTCATTAACATATTTTACATTAATAGGGAATGCAAGGAACATGTAGTAGTTTATATTGTCAATCACATCTTCATCATATCCTGAATACCATGTAAGACATCGGATGATATGGAAAAGGAAGACTCTACAACCTAACATGATCTCATGTTCGATTCTTTGATAATGAATAAGAGAAATTGACAAATTGAGGCAGAAATTTTACCTGTTGGTTTTCCAGATCCACATTTGTGAACGGCTGATCCTTCTACCAACCAGAAAGTAGCTCTGACAGACTAAGCACAACTAACTCCCATTGGCTTACTGGGCATATTTCCAAATCTTGGCGCACTCTCTAAAGTGAATACAAAGTTATTCGGTCTTTTGACTGCCAATTGGTTCGCTCAATTTAGGCAGGTTTGTCAAAGTCGCATGAAATAATCCTATTTCATGATTCTTGACAACACCAACCATGCCTAAATATCAAATCCCATAAGTCCCATTGTATAGACTACCTGAACTCGGCATCCGAATCTTAGAATCTTCATAACTACCATAGAATTTATTATATCCCAACCTCTCATTCCTAAGAAGTTCCGCCATTCCCAAATTGTTTCTAGCCTGAAGCTCATTCCAGCCATCCCATTGGCCATTAGATATTATTCCATTCCTTGATTGAGGAAGACTAAACTCGGATAATGGAGACATATTATTGGCTAGTGTTTGCTCCATAACCCTTGAGGGAATAGAATAAGCATCACCAAGAGGAGAAAAACTTTCACCCATGCTGGTAAATCTTTGGTTCTGATGTGAAGGAAGAGATCTTTGCAAAATAGATTGGAATTTTGCTTCTTCATATGTACTCAACTGGGAAGAATAACGTGTCCTTACGTCATGCAGGCCTGAGTTACTGATTCTACCTGGAAGTAGACCTTTGCCAACTGCCAGTATCGCAGGATCTATAAATTCAATATCTCCATTACTAATGGTATTACCAACTGAGGGTGTCTGATAATTATGTCTTAACAAAGAGGAAGAATCAACCAAATGATTTCCTGAGAAATAACAAAATATGCAGATGAAGAATCCCAAATATATAGCAAAAACAATAAATTTGACTAGCAAGATAGCACGTGAAACTAACCAGAGCCATCAAGAATTTGATCGGTCCTATCATGAGAAGTGAAGCCTGGAGGCGGTGTCCTACTAGGCACTGAAAACCCTGGTGGAGCTGAAACCTGAGGTCTCGAAACTGTTCAATGGCAAAGAAAATGAGGAGGAAGATGACAAATCAATAAGAGTACTATATAACAAAAGAGAGCGGAATGCGCAGATTGACAAGTTGAAACTAGTGCTATAATTTCTTTTCATAACAAGCATATTTAAAGGGAAAACCTATAATATCAGGACTAAAACTGGCAAATCATAAAATTGGTGAAGAGCAAACAATCAGCCACAACAAAAGCCTGCCTAATTAAGAAGTAACAAGCCTCCCTGCCTCACCAAGTCGAAAGTAACAAGCAGAACAAATGTAATCAAAATACTTGAACTTGCCTTAATTCAACTCACTAAAATCTCAATAGTACCTGATTATGGGGAGCCGCAACTGAAGTATTAAAACAAATTATACTGATCCACAAATGGACACCATAAACTCTGAACCAGTTATCCTAGAAATCAATCTATCATTTGACCTTAAATGATTCAAAAAAGCTACAGCAAGGAAATACCCAAAGCACTCCCTCACCACATGACACAACCAAACACCCAAAAAAGGTGGAAGGTATGAGCTGTAGTAGCTAAGTACGAAAAATTCATGGTCTAGAGGTGAACCCAATTTAGTGAGAAACTTCCAGTCATCACAATGTGAACAACAAAGCTCTTTTTAATACTGGTCTAAGAAAACCTTGAATTCCAAATCCACATGATGCATAAAATCAAGTGCAGCCATATAGTATTTAAAGACAAGGTACTGATAGATCTATTATATCAGGATGTATAGCTCCAAGACGAGTCTCTATTTGAATTTCTGATCTCACATCATTGGCACAATTCAAGATAAGATTACACAAAGCCCAAAGTACAACATAAGATAACAACTTGATAAACTTACTTTAAAAAAATGGACCAGATAAAACTTACCAGAATGTCTGTTAGAAGACGTATGTGAATGATTGCCAGCAAAAATCTCGGACTCTAGTCCATTGAAAGCAGGGAAACCATTGCGATTATCAAGCTTCTCAAGCTGAAAGTTAGTGCTGTTGGAGAATTCATGGCCAAAGGAGAGCTGGTTAGAACTTCTATTAAAGTAATCAACAGATTGTCCAAAACCAGATGCATGGCTCCTAGGCTCCTCCTCCCTTGCAAATGAAAATCTTGATTGATTGCTAGTGTGATTTTTCCATGAACCTGGAACTCCACAAGAACCTTGTTGTTTGTCATTTTCACCTAACAACTTAGCAAGGTTCTGAGGTGAAGTAAGTGACTCATCCCATGGATCAAAATCAATAGATAAAATATTAGATATTATGCTGCTCTCCCCTATATCAAAAGAATCTGTGCATAGTTTACCATCATATACCCCTAGCAGCGATCTTTTCTCCTTAGAAGGAGACAAATTAGAACACTCAGCATTATTAATCTCAAGAGTCTTGAGAATAGTCTCAGAATGTCCAATGGGATAGTTGCAAATTTTATCTGTAGCCTGCCTACATGTTGAAGCATCAGCTTTACTTTGAGTAGAATTAACATTAGAATGACTTGAAAGATGAGAGGCATGAGAAAAGTTGCTTCTGTTAGGAGCAACCTCAGGATCCTTGAGCCTTTGATTCTCAAAAGACAAAAGATCATCTTCAATATCACACAAATCACTTTTTGTTACTGTACTTGGCGTTTCCAATCTAAAATCAGATTGGACATCCATGGAATCCACCTCCTCGCTTGTATTTGCAGTTGTTTCAGGCGTCTGAGAAGTCACCGCTCCTCTAACAAGCTGAACATTCCCATCCAAAATCTGGTTTTCTTGGATATGATTAGGAATAAAATGAAATGGTTGTATTATCTCAATCTTCCCATTGGTGGTACCAGTAGAGTCTCTGCTTGAAGCAAGTCCACCAGAGACCAAGGAAGAATTAACATCATTAGTACTGTTAGCTGGCAGCTTGGTAGCACATGGGCCATGGGGCTGTTTATTTACAGGCGGCATAGCTGGATGTACAGATGTATCGGGACTCTGAGCAGAAGTAGCTTTCTCATCCGTATTTGATTCTTTGACCACTGATCCTAAAGCTTCTATTTCACTTTTACCTTGAGAAACTTTGCTATCTTTATCAGTAACTAAAATGTTCGCAATATCACTCTGCAATGAAGACAGCTGACTTTGACTCACAGCTGTAGTAGAACAAGCCACAGGTCCATCACTCAAATCCTGTTTTTTTAATGCCCCTTTGGAACAATGTTTAGTGGTGTGTAAAGAGAGATTATTGGCAACACGAGTGCCCCTGGTCATGGAAATTAAAAGGTTAAAAAGAAGAAGCATAAAATTAGGACTAATACAGGAGGAAGTACCATGAGGCTCCAGCAGTAAGAGCAGCAGATCTTCCAGAGCTGCTATTTGGAGGAGAAACTTCGGCACCAATTAGAGTATTCTGATGAACAAAGAACAGAAATCATATAGTAAGGGAAAAAGTAGATTTGGTGATCGTAGTAGCAATCACCTCCAAGTCACAATTGAAAAAAAAAATGACAGTGGATTATCAACTATCAAAACCATGTACATGATATACTCTCCTAAGGGCAAGTGACCAATCTATGCTGAACTAATTTATGCATACTCCATGGATCATAAGCATTCTGATGAGAAATGCAACATGAAAAAAGGCACAAAAATTAAATTACATAAACCTGCAGAAAAAAAGTAGTACAGGAAAAATACAAGGTATATGGTGGCAATGATAAGAAATAAGGAAATCTTACATTAGTATTTACAGCAGTTCTATTTATAGGCTTCGCTGAAGAAGCGGAAGTGTTATTGTAGTACTCATCTGCAGGCGGAGGTAACACATATCCTGAACGCCGTTGGGTACTATTTGTGGAGCCAGTAATTTGTTGAACCCTACTCCTTTCCAACAATTGTTAAGCGGATCAGATGCTTGAGAAAGTATTTGTGAGAACTCAAAAAAGCATTACCAGACCAAAGGAAGTTATATTAGCAATTTCTAAGAGGATCACGGGTAATTATCAATTTAAGCTCAAATGGCACGAGGAAGCTGGACCATACTCATTAAAATGCCAACACTTCAACTGCTAGCTTATATAGAGGAAAATTAAGTTTGCCGTTCCATAATGAGAAAAATGTGGGACGGGGCATGAAATAGGAGTTGGAGCCAGCCTTTGCAAAGGCAAAACCAAAGATGGGACTCTCTATGAACCTGATAAATACACAATAGGTTGGACTGTACGAAATAAGAATTACACTGTGCCTGCTTAAGAAGAACCATCTAACAGATAGCCACTCTAATAGATGAGATTAGTTAAGATGAAGTTGTAGTCTGCCTACCCAAGAACCAAAAAAACCCAAAAACTCATTCTAACCAAATCAGAAGCAGCAAGCTGAGATATGGAGTATCATCAATTGAAGGAAACAGAGAATATATAACAAAATGTTCATGATAAGGAAACAAAATTGACAGAAAAGAAAATATACAACTGCTAGCAATCAGACATAGAAATACCTTGTGTATGCAGATATTATTTCATCCTTTGTAAAACTGTCCTCTTGGGAACCAATCTCATGCAAATATAAACAATCGGGATTGCTACATGGCTGGAACACAGTAGAAATTTAATATCAAGAACCACTATGCATAGACCACTATGAATGCATCTTCTGAGCATGTAAAGTTCAGTAATCATATAACTATATCATGATATTTCCCATCATTTGATTTAGACAAAGCTATAATAGTCATACCACATTTCTCAGCCATGCATGGCAGTACTTAGTTGTCCCAAAGCATGCCCTGTGACAATTTTTTAAAGACCATCAGATATAACAAGAGATATTAAGTTAAACAAATGAAAGATGAGAATTACCTCAAAGGTTTACCATCCAAAACAAATCCGTGTACTGATTGGATACAACGAACAGCTTCCTCCTCCTTTGAATAAGTAATATATCTAGGCAATAATAAAAATCAAAATGGATAAGCAAAACACAAGAAGACGAGAAACGATTATAACAGATAATTAACAACATCACTAACATGTGATAAGGCACTATTAGGAGATCTTTTAACATCATAATTAACAATTTCAACTAAAGAGACTTTGAACTCACACGCTGCATGTACTATTTGCAAATTGTTGTATAGCACCAGTAGCTGTCCGGGAGATAGACACCTTCAGTGCCTTTCCATACTGACCAAAATACTCTCTGCACTGAAGAAGCTGCAACAAATAAATCATGTTATAAGAGAAGAAACAGGTGTGAGTGAATGGACAAACAAATAAGGGCAGGAAAGGCACCCACATCCTCATCTGCCAAATTTAGCGGCAAGCCCACAACATAAACTAGATTCCTCTGGATGACTCGCACGCTAGCAAGCTGCTTCCTTCCTTCAGATGATTTGTTCTTCCCCCTGGATGACTTAGGCTTTTTCTCCCCATTCATCTCTGAAACCAGCCTATTCCAAACATAGAATGGATCGGGTCAGTAAACATTATAAAATACACATTGAATATCACCAAATTGTCAACACAACATTGGTTGTTAATCACCTTTCACAACTTGCAGTTGTTCCAACAATCTTTTCCTTGTTGTAAGGAGTTCGACATGCTGGACAGCGCCCTTCTGTCTCATCTTTCTCAGCCATATCCATTATGTGATGCCAGCACCAAATACAAATCTGGAAGAAAAAAAATAACAAATGACATCTCATTCAAGCATAAAATTTCAATATACAAAGGAAACCACAAAGACAAAGGCTTGGATAGACTAAAGATGACTAAAAGAATCCGATGCTATTACAGTATAGATGGCTAATAAAAGAAAATTAATCCGCAGGTTGTGGTAGTGCGCCTTATTTTTTGAACAAGGGTCCAGCCAGACAATATAAAACATACAACTTCATTTGCTAGTGGATAGTCTTATTTTGCACAAAGAACAAAGGGCATCCCTCTCTCTCTAATGATGCAAGAGGAGTCTAACAATCACAGGTCCCTTAGCTACGCTAAAATATAAAACAAAGATGCAAGTTACAATTACGAAAACAATGGCGGCTAATGTAGCATAACAAGCATTTGTCATATTATATACAAGTAATAAGAAGTAGTAACTTTTGAGAAAATAAAAGAGAGCTGCATTATACAGAAAGAATATAATGTACTACCTCATAGCCACACTTGCACGGCTTCAACTGCTGGTCAGTCAAATCCATCTCCTCAGCACAGAGCGGGCAAGTTTTCTCTCCTTCATCACTCATGATGGCCTTAACATATAATTTAAATTCAGCTAAAAGAAAGATGTTTTCAAATTGACCGAAACTAATAACTGCAACTGGAACTTAATTGTAACATGCAACAAAAACAAAAAAGTCGTCAAGATTAAGAAAACCGAATGACAGACCAAGATAGCTAATATGAAAAACTAAAGTGAAACAAAAACAGTAGTTCGCCAAACACGAAAAAAAAAAAAAAAAAAACTAATTAAAACTTAACCATCAGTTAAAAACTCAACCGAATTAAAAGCCAAACCCCAAACGAAATCACCCACGAAAAATACAGCTTTTTGGACCAAAATCCTGTGCCGACAAGTAAATCTTGGAGAATTGAACTGACTATCACACCAATTATAATCAAAACGAGATGAAGTAGACAATAACGAACAGAATTGAGTCCCAGACAACACGTGGTCCAGATAAAATCCCAATAAAACAATTACTAAACAGCATCGATTGAACTCAAGCAAAACGATGAATCAACAAAATCTATTCTTATAATCGAAATTTAACATTTCCTAAGTTCCATAAAAATTAGGGATCTAAAAAGATAACGAGATTGGGTACACGGAGGTCTTACAGCTGATGATTGGATCCGGGAAAAAAATTTAAGTTCAGCAATTGAATACCGATATAGAGATATGGAGATACAGATGCAGAGAGAGAAAGATAGCCACAAGATTGAGAATTCAGAGAGAAAATACAGTGAGAATAAGTGGAAAGGGTTGGCTTTGGGTGACGGGCGCTTTTACGGGATTGTATTCTGCGGGTTCGGATCCTTTAATTCAAGCTCGGGTCCGGGCGCCAGATCTCGTGCAGCGCGACAATAGTATTAGTAAGATAAGAAGGAATGGCACCTCCGGTTGAGAAATGGGTGGGTTTTCCAATTGGTTAGCGGGTTTCGTAATTTTTGATCAAATTCTAATTTTGTACACTAATTTACCAATTTGTATGGCAATTATTAAACTTTTCAAATCATCTAATTTTTTTTTAATGAATTAAATTTCAATATAATTTAATATTGATATGACCGCTTGAAAATACGAGGCGGCCAAATTAGATGATGTTACTTACTAAGCTATCGTCGTTTTTTTTTTGGAATTGCACATGATTAACTAAAATCGATTTGAATACGACGGCAAAATTTGTTTGGAAACCGATCTCGTTTGCAAAATCATTTGATATTGAAAGTTTAATAATTGTTAGATTGATTTTTAAGTTAGTATACAAAATTATAATTTGATCAAAGATCAATAATTTGCATACTACTACTGTCCATGTGAATAAAAAGTTAGCTGTCCTAAAATTCATACTTTTTATCCATTTTGAGTTTTTGCACACAAACTTTCATTTTTTTTTCTCCAAACACACAAATTAACACATGCGTTATAATTTTCTGCTGAATAAGCATTGTCAAATCAAAATTGATATGGCTACCTATAATACACTTATATGGACCAAACGATCTAGTATAACGAATTAAGTGGTAGATGGTATTGTCCAAAGGGACGTGTTAAGCACATTGTTTAGTACTTAATTATATACTATGTCGTTTGGATGATATGTATATGTATTTCAACTTTCAAGTAGCAATGTCAATACTATATCAGTTTTAACTTAGCAGCAACTCAAATAATGAAAAGATTGCAGTAAATATAAAGTAATGTATATTATTAAATTGGTCGATATAGTGCTTATGTAACGCTTATCCATATAGACTTAATTCATACCGTGCCAAATCTTCAATTAGATTTGGAGATGGTTGGTAGTTGCTACTTTGTGAAATATTATATGTATATCAGTATATACAAAGGTAGCATGTTAAGCTCACTTTTTATTATAATAATAATTAGAGTAGTGATAAATATACATAAATTGTACATACATAATTGAGCTTTTTAGATATTTTACATTTAAATTAATTTATAAATATTAATTAATTTAAAATAAATTAATATATTACATATTTACTTTTTTACAATAATTCGTGAAAAAATAACTTTTCTAAATTAGATATATGTAGATTTAGAAAAAGATTAATTTTTTCATCAAATATCTACATATTTATCTCAAAATCAATTTTGTAACTGTTTGGAGGATCTATCAAACCAGTTTTTGAATCATATCTTTGAAATTATAATAGGAGAATTTTATTAATAAAATTAATTTAAATAAAATTGATTCAATTTAATTTAAAAGTATTATGTATGTACAATTATGTACATTTATCTTTTCTCTAATAAGTAATTGCCTTGATTCTATTTCTACTATCCATATATTTTTTAACGTTATATCTTGTATGCATCTCAGGAAACAATTAACCAACAATTTGTTTTTATGGTCCGATTTTTCCTAATTGTTCTATCGCCACATTCTCTGTCTTTCTCACTTCATAAAACTAAGGATTTTCCACTACAAAATTATGTTTGCTTTTTAATTCAAATTTCAAAAAAACATAATGTTCGTATTTTTTTTAGTCAATACAAATGGAGAAGTGGTGGAGCTATGCATGCAGAAATAATGAGTGTGATTACAGGGAATTATTTTATGTATTGAGATGTCTATATAGTGATTCTTTCATGGTGGCTTCTTGCGAATTCGGACGAGGATGTAAGTCACATAACTATGGTTGTGCTCGTTGTAGCCTCCTCATAAGCTAATCGTATTTTAAGTTTGATTGGATCAACTAACAATTTTGTAACTTAATTGGCTGAGAGATATTATCATTTCTGATTCTACTTTAAGCCATATCATTAGTTTTTATTTCAAAAAGTAATAATAAGCCTAATGTCGCTATTAAGATAATTTAGTAATACGAGACATATTTTACTTCACTCCATTTCGAACAACATCTATCCGTTTTGGGCTGGAATTAATGACCTTAGTGGATAACAAATCAAGTTAGTAATTGGCCCATCTTTCTGTAAATAAGGCATTGGTGGCCCAACGCTTTTAATCATATTATTATAGTATGCAAAAAATAAAGGTTTTGTTTTGGGGAAATCTATATATATTACTATTAGCAATTGAGTGCAAATTGACTCAATAGCAATTTTGTAAGAGTGCTAATTAATGGTTAGTCAAATAATATTAAATTCAAATAAAATTTCAACAATTTGTTTTGTGTATTAATTTAATTACATGTTTTCTACAAAAATTTAACTAAGAGTGGTTAATTAGGCACTAAGCACATCAGTATTAATTAAATTATTTCAACATAATTTATTTATAATAAGTTTATATTTTGAATATTATATGTCAAATTAAAGCACTTTTTACCATCTTTCATTTAAGATTCATATTGAATATTTTGTTGAGAATGTTATCACATAAAAATATCAAGATTGAACTTCAAATTTAGTCCTTGAAGATAGGAGTTGCACATTTGCGGTCCCTGGAGATGAAAACGCACATTTACGGTTCCTGGATATGAGGTTACTATTATTTCAGGTCATTTTCCACTTTTTTGGCCTTTTTTTTTTCAAAAACGTCCTTCAACCCCTCAAGGGTATAATTGTACATTTTCAATTTCCACTTTCTCGCGTCTAACCATGATGTGACAAAAGCTACAGCTGGCAGTTTATTTGTAATGATTAACTGACAGTTTCATTGTTTCAATGCAGGAAGTTACTTTCTTATTACTCTCTTTCTTCTGAAAACATGTTTGTGCAGTTTCTCTTTCTATTGAACAATTTTTTTTATTGTTTCTTTTGACTGTGTGCTGACAAACACTTAATAGCAATATTTTAGAGACCATTGATTATTCTTTATCTCATTTTTTCTTCAATGTCATACCCCACTTTGACCACATTTTTCGTTTCGACGTGTTTTATTGGTTCTGATGTATCAGAAAAAAAAATTAGTGCACTGAAGTATTAGAATTTTTTTTCATTCCGACGTGTTTTATCCACCGAAGTATTAGAAATTTTTTCAAAATATCACCCAAGCGAAAACGTAGTGCACCTTGTCCCCCTCTACATTCCAACCATTCTAGATATGCCAATTTTGTTCATTTGGAGAATGAAACATGGGAAATGCAGCCATGCAATATCACTTTGTTTGACCCATTTCTTGAATATGGTAAGATTTTTTTTATTGTGTAATGCAATGTTTATTTCAAATTGGGTCCTTAAACCCTTCAATTTCAAATAAGGCCCCTTCATATGTGATGTGATAGTTTGAAAAAAATCATTTCATTCGGTTTGTAAGTATCTGACCTAAAATTGTATTCCACTCATTTTGGGGACTGATTAAAACAAGAGTTGTTTTTTGTCTGCTCTTTTTTGTTGATTATTGATTGTTGTTTCCTTATTTTGAAACAGAGGGTAGGCCCTTATTTAACATTGTCACCCACTATGGTGGAATATTTCACGACAATAGATACACTGGGGGAGAACTTAATTATGCGGAAGAATTCAATGTTAATAAATTCAAACTGACAGATCTCTCAAGTATGTTGATCGATTTGGGGTACAAAAAGGAAACCATTTTTCAGTTTTTCTATTGTGATCCAAAAAATAGTCACGATTGCTTAGGGTTTAGAATAGGGCATCCTCTGCGGACCCTAGTTGACGAGCCTCACATGCAGAAGCTCTTGTAATGCATGTCTAAACGATAGAGATTACAGTCGTTGAAGCTGTAATGAAGCAGAAAGCCAATCAAGAGCAATACTTGGCTAATTTCTACCACATACCAAGCTCCGGAGTTATGATCGAAGAATTTGAGGAGTCTGAGATACCTCGGCCGAAACCCAAGCCCCAAATGAAGTCGAAGAATAAACTGGTATGAGAATGATATTGAGTTCGAATAGTTTATGGAAAGAAGTTGTGAAGAAAATAATGAGCAAAGAAATAAGGCTGAGGCATTTATATCAAACATTGGTATAAGCAAGAATCTAATGGGTCAATTTGATGCTACGTCCATCGCTGAAGTACCAGTTTCTGAAGTACCAATTGTTGAACCTGAGGAAGGGATTGTCGCAATTAATATAGATGATGAAAGGATTGAAGAGATATAGCTTATTACCATGATTTTAGCCTCTTAATACCTTTTAAGATATTTAGGTTAACTTTAGGCACCTGATTCGTGATTAAACATTTCTTGGTTATAGCCCCTGAGGTACCATTTAAGATATCTAGGTACACTTTAGGTACGTTATGATGGGGATTTAATTCCAATGAAGAAATTTTCCTCTCCGGGATCTTTCCATGATGATATGGAAAAATTAAATATACAAATTTATTTCCAGATCTGCTACTTAGAATGCAGATAGAGCAACTGTTTTAGAATTTGAATCCTAAACATGCATACTACGGATCTGAATACTTATAGTTAGAATAAGACTCTCGGAGGTGCATGTCTTCATGCATGTTACCATATTCTAAATTTCGCTGCGTTAATGTACAAAGAGTAGTAATATATATATATATATATATATATATATATATATATAGTTGTAATCAAATTCGAACTAAATCTTATATTCGAACTGAGACCGATTGTGGACCGTAGGATTTAAGTATCTAACTGATAAAATAAAGCCACGTGGCAACATATTTTAATAATTTATAATAGATAAGGGTATTTTAGTACACTAAAAAAATCCCGAAAAATACGGGAACAATAACAATAAATCCTGAAAAATACGGAAACAATAACAAACAGTATATATAATACTCTATAATGCTTATTGGATAATATTATACTGCTTTATGAATAACATTATACTGCTTCTTGGATAACACTATACTGCTCTTTGGATAAAAATACGGAAACAATAATAATCAGCATATATAGCACGCTATACTGCTTCTTTTGGATAACACTATACTGCTTCTTAGATAACAATAACAATCAGCATATATAATTCGCTATATTACTTCTTGGATAACACTATACTGCTTCGTAGATAACATTATATTGCTCTGTAGATAACACTATACTGCTTTTTGGATAATAATAACAATCAGCATGTATAGTGTTAATCAAGAAGTAGTATAGTGTCAACCAAGAAGCAGTATAGTTTATCCAAGAAGCAGTATACTGTTATCCAAGAAGCATTATAGCGTATTATATATGCTGATTGTTATTGTTATGCAATATATTTTGTACATATATTAATTAAGCATGTTGTTATTTGGAAATAAATATATAATAACTGAATGTGGGGATGTAGGGACCGTAATCTTCGATTTTTGTAGGAAACGACAGTTAAGGGGCCCACAATTCACCTTTTTTGCTGAATAGGACATCTTCTAACTTATGTTGATTACATGAAATTGATATACTGCTTGTTAGGTGAATGTATCCTGCTTAGTAAACAATCATATACTGATTCATAATTCATGCCACGTAGGATAGATAAATATCTTCTAATATATTTTTCCGTATCCAAAATACCCTTATACTGAATTGATTATGAAGTTTTACTGATTCCGTTTTTTGTTAAATCTCGGCCATATAATTTCGAATTCAACGTACCAGATTTGGTTTCAGTTCTAATATAAAAGATTGTTTACACCCTAGTGTGGCCATATATATAATATATATATATATATACACACACACGTTAGGGTCATTGAATCATTATCCCATGACATATGTTTATTACCTTAACCGAATAAATGAACATTTACTTTTAAGCCATTAACGATACTATTAATTAAAGTATTAATGTCACCTGGCATAATTACACCCCGTGAGATCTCTAAATCGAACAGATAAAATTAGTCTTAGTTCTGCATTAAGGAAGGGTTCAGATTAGAATACATCCCTATAGAGGCGTTACCAAATCTGAACTAAATCTTGTATCCAAATTGAGACCGATTGTGGATCGTAAGATTTAAACATTTAACAGATAAAATAAAGCCACGTGACATCAGATTTTAATAACTTATAACAGACAAGGATATTTTAGTACATGGAAAAAATCTCAAAAAGAAATAATAATAATCAGCATATATAATACGCTATACTGCTTCTTGGATAATAATAATAACAATCAATATATATAATACGCTATACTCCTTCTTGGATAACACTTTACTGCTTATTGGATAACATTATACTGTTTTTTGAATAACAATAACAATCAAAGTATATATACAACAAATAGTATAGTGTTATCCAAGAATCACTATAGTGTTAACCAAAAAATAGTACAGTGTTATCCAAGAAGCTGTATATTGTATTATATATGATGACTGTTATTTGTTATCCAAAAAGCAGTATAGTGTTATCCAAGAAGCATTATAGTGTTAATCAAGAAGCAATGTAGTGTTATCCAAGAAGCATTATAGTGTTAATCAAGAAGCAGTATAATATTATACAAGAAGTAATATAGTGTATTATATATGTTGATTGTTATTGTTTCCGTATTTTCCGGGATGTGAACATATGTAATTAGAATTTCGGTAGAATCCTAATAAAATTATCTATAATTTGATATATGTGTTGTGAAAAAATGATTTAAATCGAAAGAGTTATGTGAAATTTAATGCTTTTATGTTTTTCAAGAGAGAGAAAGTGGTTGATCTTCAAATCAAAAGGCATGAAATTTGCATGGTTCCATAATTATCGCCTTATATTAAATATATCCTTATACTGATTTTTAGAATATGTACTAATCAGTGTAAGCATATATACTGATTTCCATAAAGCATATATGTTAATCACAAAATCATGCCACGTAGGTGTAGATAAATATCATCACAAATATTGCTAGATTTTTTCCATGTCCAATAATACTATTATGATGAATTGTTGAACAAACTATGCTGATTTATGTTTTCCTTAAATCTCACCTTAAATTATTAGATCCAATGAATGATAATCAATTTTAAATCTAAAATAAGATAGATTTTCACCATAGGAGTCCAATTCAATAAAAATTATATTTTATTACTGCAGCCCACATATAAAATAATTTAGTTCGCTGCATATTGCATAACTATAATAGGGTGATTCAATAACGTAATACTGCAGAATAACTTAAAGAAATTATAAGGACCATTCCTACATTCCCATCATCATTTATTTTTGAATGAAGGAGCAATAATTACGTCTTTAAGCAATCAAACCCCTCATCAATATACATGGTAAAAGAAAATTTAATATCACCAAAAAGATAAATTTCAGTAAAGAGAATGAGTTTATTCCATAAACTTCATGCGTCCTGCCAAATCAGTAATATTGGATGTGTTTACAAAACACTACCTGGGATTATTACATCAATATGAATTCCCATGTTTCATCAATTAGAATATATAATCATCAAATGTGTCAAGGAAAGAAGTGTGGGATAGTCAATAATTCATTGAGCTATCTATGCAACCTGGTTGAGACAATCTTCTTAAATTCTTGACATCGACCAGCAACTAAGTTCGCGAACATTATGGTTTCAGTCTCGTATAATCCAAGCACGAGCTTCTCCCTTGAAATCAACACGTTCAATGTATATTATGACATACCAGCTTGCACCCAAGCATAGTTGCAGATTGAAATTAATATTCCTGTAACCATAAGAGGACATGAACCCAAGTTTCAGACTCGAGAATGAGCATGCATGTTTCACTAGCCAAATTTGAGTGACACGTGTTAACTTGGAAAGAGCTCGTATAAAGAAACCCTTAAAAGAACATTTTCAGCTGCTGTTTCTGGTTGCATTTGTTTCACCATTCTCTATCTTTTATTTATGTGCGATCGTGTACAAGGAAGCGGTTCATATCACAGATGAAAGATCACTTGTTATACGTCTCCAATGTGCAATAAAAGATACGGAATAAATCTATGTACTAATCAGAAAAAAGAATACAGAGAAAGTCATCTATATCAAGGGATATTTATATGTTCCTTTATCTGATTTCAAAAGATAAATGGCCTCTCCACTTCTATGTGATTATGCAGCCTAACCGAAAGATGTAAAATTTTAAACTTTTCAATGTGACTTAGCCTGTGATAAAATATTGTAAGATGACTTTCAATGAAAAATGTAGTGCTCAAGAATTACGGTTCACTTACTGTTTGCCATCCGGAGACGTCACCAAACGAGGATGTTTCAGCATGAATTTAGATGAAGACACAATCAACTATGATCAGTTAGTTTGAGGCAGTAAGAAGCTGAAGCCAGAGTTTTCGCGAATAAGTGGTGGTGGTTCAATGTCTGAAATATCAAATGTATCCATTGATTTTGACATGTCATCCACAGAGAACGGAATGCTGCAAATCAAGCAATTTGAATTAAGATTCAATCGAACGAAAAAATTGAAAAAAGTAACTTAATTTGGACAGTTTTCGTATCCAACCTTGAATCATCATCCAGCAGGAAAGAACTACTAACAGCATTGTTTGAATCCTCAGTCATCAGTACCCTCATGCTCGATATTACCTTTGAACAAAAACCAGTAAATGCAGGAATCAAATCATTCGACCACTAAGTTTCTCGACATAATAGGAATTGCAGCACTGGTAAGATGAGAACAATCACTTACATCTGGTGATAAGCTATGCGTGCCGTATTTGTCATCCCAGTACATCGTGCTGATCCTGTATAGCTGTTGTATGCTGAGGACCTGTTAAAGATGCAGAAACTTGTTAAGGCAAAACGAGGACTTCAGAAAATAAGTTATGTAAGGAGGGATGCAATTAAAAACGTACAGGACAAAGATCATGACTTATTTCATCGAGAGTCTTCTTCGGCTTCTGGTGTATGACCTGAACAAAAACAGAACATTTTGATATATGTTAGGGAATAAATTTGCCAGAATATGAATAAAACCTTCGTGTTATCATAACTGATACACTTAGTTCTATTCGATGTCTATAACTAACTGCTCAGACTGTACGATTTATGAATAAAAACACACCCATGTGTGACATCAGACAAAACAAAACAGGAAAGGGCCTAGACTCAAATCACACAGACACCTGTTTGTCATTAAAAGGCCCCAGGCTTCAAAAGAGAAAAGTAGTTTGATACTAGTGTTACGTTTCTGACATCACAGATAAAAAAGAATCTTAATTGGCACCAAAACCTATAAGGATTTGGAAATACAAGCAAACCCTTAAAGCAAAGGCATGTATTGTCTTCTAGATATGTACAATTAAAATTGATACATCCAAATTCACAAGCTACACAACTGATGTGCTTCCTTATTTCCCTCTTATAATTATCAGATAAATTTTAAGAAAATCTGTCATTTGATGTATTTTTTTTACCCCTCGTTTTTGCAGTTGGTTACATGACATGGTCCTTAAACTGTCTACATGCAAAAAAAGCATAAAGCGAGATATATAAACATTGCGATAAATATTATCTGCTGAATTGAGGCAAAGGTTGGGAACCACATATGCAGAGAGAGAGAGAGAGAGAGAGAATACCAGGAATCCTATAGCCTGTCGTATATGCTTGAGCTCATCCCAAGCCGTACCAGCATACTGGAATACGCAGCGAATTTAGCAGGATAAAAATAATGATCTATATTTTCTTTTTCTAGAATTATATACCTCATCAGTTGCTTTGTAACACCAGTGCTCCAATTCAGCCAATCCAGCCTTGACATATTCACCATTACTAAACGAACAGCATTCTCGTCTCAGCAAAAGGCTGCAAGAAACAACATTAGTCCAAGGGTCTGACAATGAACAGTTCATACATCGAAGTAGACAAAGGCAATGTGATGCACCTGTTGAATAACTGCACATTGATGAAAGAGAATATTTGGGTGAACACTTTCCGAACCAAAAATGGAGGTACCTGAAGATTTGTTTACAATAATTTTTTGTCATATGCACAATACTTGGAATGTATAAACATCTGCTTAAAACTTGCATCAGAAACATCTATCATGTGTAGGAATTAGCCAAATGATCATGACTACATAGAAATCACACATGTTAACAGGTTGAACAGATTCAAAATTTATAACTGTAGTGATAACCAACATGGTAAAAGCACGAGCAAAAATTGATACCACTATATGCATCATATTAAGACGCAGAAGTATCATGAACTTCCTAACTAAAAGGAACATGCTGAACCAATAATGTATATAAACATAATATAAAGAGGAACATGATGAGGAAAGCTAAATAGAATTTCCATTAATCTATAGAAAGAAAAAAGAGTGTCCTTACGTGATTTGTTTTCAGTATATTCAGGAAATTCCCAAGGCTGTTCACAATTCCTTGCCAATGGGCAATCAAGATTTCCTGAGCGGCAGCATTTGCCAGATTACGTGCTCCTCCTTTAATTAAGTTTGCTCTGGATATTCTTGGAGCCTGAACCAATCATGATACAAACATGATGAATGAAATTTTCCACCTGATGTTGTTCTGCATAAGCTAAACTGAATTCCTTTGATAATTCTTATTAGTTACATGGAAAATACCTGAATGCACAGTCCAAGTTGTGGAGAAATCTCTTTTTTCAGATTGTCGCGAATCATTCCATAAATCTTCTCAACATAAGCAGTCAGCTGCTGTTTAAACAACAATGCAGGGTATTTGGCATCCACTTGGCGTACGGAACCCGTTGCATCATCACCGAGTAATGACAGATTAACGCCTGGAGGGGTGCTGCGGAAACTCTGGGGAAAAAATTTCAACAGTTAGGAGAAGAAGCTTATAGACTTAACCTGAACATCCAAACGGCATTAAGTTGTACCTGTGTCATTCTCCCGAACAGAGTGGCTGAAGGAGATCGCCTATGTTGTGGAGCTGCTCCAGCTGCTCCTCCAGCTTTCAGTGTACGTTGCAGCAATAACAATAAGGTCGATGCATTGGACAGCCAATACGCCAAGATATCGTTGTTGTCCTGGGTCTTCAATTAAAAGGCACTTTAAAGTCATAAAGGGCTAAGGAAACTAGTATTACACAACTTGCCAATTGGATCTGATAATCATTACCTCAATAGCATTGCCAATGGTTTGTATTATCCTGTCGAAAATGCTAGTCCTCTCAACCTCAAATGAATGCCACTGCCTTAGACATTTGTAGATGATGCAGGCTGCAATCGGTCTGCCTCTGGAGAAGCCCAAATGCTGAGCAATACAACGGATAAGCAGATCTTGATACTCTTGTTGCTTCTCGTTTAGTGACTTTTGAGGTCTGTCGTCCTCTTGTTGTTCCCTTAAGATCATTGAAGGACTATGGAAATCCTTTTAACAATATTAAATTACACTAACATTAGAAACTGATGTACTTCACTGACAAAGTATAACTTAAAAATAGATTACTTACTACCGCTGTTTTTGTGCTTTCAGCCCTCTGACAATTTTCATAAAGCAAAATAAGAAGAGATATATTAGTTAAAATACTTCATATGGTGGAATTTTTTGACAGAACATTTTAATATAGATTCACCTGCATAATTGACCTTGAACTTCTTGAAAGCATTTTATTATTCTGCGCCATAGTCAGGGCTTGCTGGCGAAGAACCTTATTTTCTGA
>JAYDZE010080059.1:0-11737 GCA_034509125.1 Monilaria moniliformis
TCTGCCTCAATTGGCTCCAGTGCAACGAGACCCCAGTCATGTATCTTACTTCGTTGGAAACGTAACCGTTTCTTCCTCGCCTGGGCACAGGAAAATTGTTAATTATTGATTATACAAGGGCTCAGGAAATGCCACAAAGATTTATGCTTCAATTACCTTCAACTGTGTTGCTTTAAGAAGATCAGCACCCTCTGCAGCAGCAAGAAGGTTACGCAACTTGACCCTGTTTGTTCTTGCAGAAAGTCCCTTAACACTGGATGAATGATTTCCATTACATTCAGAACTAATATAGAGAGAACGGATATGGTTTCCCCTTACACGAGCCCTTTCAGCTGGACTAGCCTCAGAAGCCCATTTACGCCATTCCCACCCATTTATGGACGTCCGTGCACAACCATCAGACTGTGGACAAGGTCTCGCTGTCCTACACTGAATTCTCTTGGTCTGGAGCCTGTCAACCTGTTTAGGCACTGCTTGTTTTGGAGTGTCACTTGCTAGTTTCTGGACCTTACCAGATTGAGAATCTTGTGTATAATCATTCAGATGCTTCCTTTTAAGTTTTCTGAGCTTATTTGCTACATTGAAGAACCAAAATCAGATGACTTATAGCACAGACGTTTTATTAATGGACTACTGCTGAACAACTTGATTTGATTATAAAAAAATCTGAAATTCAGAGAAAATAAAGAAATCTAAGAGAATTGAGTTATGAGACCAACATTTTGGTACTTTTGAGGCACTTGTAATCTGCTCAAGATTATAGTGGTCCTTAGTAGAAAAGGAAGGATTCTCTGTCTTATTGCCTGAATCATCTTCAAACAAATAATTTTGTCAGCATTCATGGAGAGATCAGCAAACACCTTTAGCACCAGCTCTAAGACTTGGGAATTAAAGATGGTAGAATACCTTGAAAGGGAGAAACAACTTTATCGGACGTCTGTCTGCGAATATGACGGGCTGAGCCCTTTACCCGACGTATACTAACAGTAGTGTCAGGTTTTGAGTCCTTTTTCTCTAAATGAGGAACAATAGTGTCAGGTGTTGAGGCCTTTTTCTCTAAATTGGGAACAATAGTGTCAATTTTTGCAGCCTGATCTAATTTTTTATGGGTACGACTTTTCCTTGACCTTTTGGGTGCTAGTTTTGGATGATCATCTTCTCCCGTGATCAGAGCCTTGAAAAATGGGTCTGACCTTTTACAGCCCAACTTACTCCTCCGAGAATATACATATTTTCCAGTTAGTAAAGTTGCTTCAGAGAATCTCCCAGCAACATAAGATTTTTCTATATCCATGCAATCTGCAGATCCCTGATAGAGCAAAATAAATACATTAAGCAAACAGATCTACTTTGTTCAATTAACTTAAGAAATTCAATAATCTGGAACCGTGAAACTTACATTGTTGCCTAATTCATGACTCCTCAAAGAAAATGCCACTGTTATAGCTTTCTCAATGACATCATTAGAATATAAAGGTCTCAATGTTCTCATGACAGAGTCATATATTCTCAACCGGCTTATCATTAGTGCTACCTGCAAAGAGGATTTCCATGTGTGCTCGTCTAATTTAGTTGACTTTACTTGGCAAATTGGTGATAAAGCACAATGTTCGGTCAATTCCTCAGATTTAGGCGGCCGCAATTCATCACTAACTGCTACATCGCTAGCATTTTCAAGATGCACAGGCAAATTCTGAAATTCCACCCTGGAGAAATCTAGTGGAACATTTAGCACTGTATCTTCTTCAGATAGACATGGGCACAATTCATTTACTTCAATACTAGTTGGATCATCTAAATGTATACGCAATTTCTGAAATGCAACCTTGGGCACATTTGCCATGGAAACTTCATGACTGAGAACAATAGTTTGATGCAACGGATGTTTTTCACTTTGAGCTGGACATAGGTGATCATCTGACCATGTAGGTGACGAGCAGAAAGCGACCTGCCAGGATTTGGTAATACAAATTAAAATATGGACACACAGACGTGTGTATGTGCGCAGATGCACGTATGCGTGACCAAGAGAAGGACAGAGCTTCAAACAATTACCTCATTAATTGGACAATTTTGAGGAAAATCAATTACTTTTTTCACTTCATCATCCACAAGTCTTTCAAAGTGATGTACTAATGACAACTTTGAGGAAGAATGAAGATCATTCAGTACGTATTCCAAGATGGCTCCCATTTCATCATAAGAAGTATCATGGCTCGACAGAATTTCATTAGAAGATTCCTCTCTTTCAGAGGGTGGAGAAACTGATGGTGATTTTGTTTCTACATCCACTGAAATTCTTTCTGGCTCAAAACCTGGAGGGCAATCTACCTCAGAGCTAGAGGAGTCCTGTTTGTGTACTAGCCGTCAGAAAATAAATCAAATTTTAGAAAAATACACATTACAAGTACTTAAAACCAAAAGATATGATCAATATCAATACATACAGAGTCAGCTGGTAGCTTCTCAATTGGCTGGGAGTATTCTTTGTATGGAATGCTTTGTCCAGCAACATAACCAGGATCATACCAGCGCTTTTTCTTTCTCCAAGCAGATGAATAGTCAGCTACAGGATCATAAAAGATGGCATTCCACATGACTTCCAAGCAAGAACAAAAAAGCATCCTGCTAACAACTGTAGATGCAGCACAAAAGTTCTCGTAACTTCCAATTGATTTCATGCTAGGAGGAGGTTTCATGGTCTCACCACCATAACATCTGTCACTATCAACAGTATGCTCTACTTCTACTTCATCCTTAATGGCATAGTCCTTCTTTACAGGGTTTTCAGGTTGCCTCTCATTTTTCTTTGACATGTGAGTATCTAACACTCTTCCATCTGAAGAAATATATTTCACAGATTCAATGACTGGTACGATCTTGGGATTCTTCTGAGTTCTCTTCGTGGCAAGAGAATCAGAAATTATGGAGCCAACTATCTCATCAAGCAAAACTTTGCGGGCTGTTCTCATAATTCCTAAGTGAAGCTGCGAACAAACTTCATCAGAAATCTCAGACACCAAGTTCGGTGCTAAGCCAGTGCCTTCATCATTGTCATCATGTGTGGTGACAGCTCCAATTCTAGCTTTTCTCCAAGTGTTTAGCAGTGTTGCCAAATACAAGGGTTTATACTTATTTTCAGCATGATATACCTGCAAACGTGTACCATGAGAGTAACAAAGGATGACTCAACAGCTAACTCATAGAAAAGCAAAGTATCAAATACACATTTGAGGATATCTATAATTATTAGTGTTCTTCCCTGTCCAAAATATATTGGATGCTTTCCTCCCCAATACTCTTTTTCCATATTAACTCCGTCCTCTGTCCTAAAAAACATATTCCACTATTCCTCTTTTGTCCATCCCAAAATTATAGTCCACTTACCTCAAATTAAGTATAAATTTTCCTCAATATACCCCTATTTAATGTGCTTTGAAATGAACTATCTTTTTTTTTTGATAAGTAAATAAGATTATAGTAGGAATTTTTTATGTAATATACCCTTAGTTAACATGCATTATTGTAACCAATTTATCCCATTTAATAAACAGGGGTAAAACAATTTTTCCAATAATCTTTGTATGGAGGGAGTAATTTTCAAAACTTCAACAAAAAAGTCAGTTTTAGAACCGCCCCAGAAGTACATCTAAGAACTCCACAACAAATACAAGAGCCACAAAAATTACTACATTTAACCACTTCTAAGAATTCCTTGTTAAAACCCAGCAAAGAAGAAGTTCAAAAGCCTTTACAGAGAAAATGTATAGAAGAAGGCCAAGTGGAATTCAAATGTCCGTTGAGCTGCAACTGTTATCATGCCTCAGAGTGATTCTTGTATAAAGTTGTATTTGATAAAAATTGTGGATCCACCTTTTGAGGAAGTTAATAACCAAATCTAAACGTTAGACAGAAATGAGAAGATCTTCATTTTTCTCCTTCAGTTACTATTTCTACTTTTATTTCTTTTTAAAATGAAGATGATCCAAAAGAAGGGGTGCCTCATCAGTCTTCCTTCTCAAAATGGAACGACCATAATATCGTAGCAAAATCACGTTTTCGACTCCCCGATCACAGCAGAGATACAACCAGTAGCGACCTCCATAGTTCAGTCATATTTTTAACTTCCAAATTTAGTTACCAATCAAGAAACTATGATAAATGTGCACAGAAAAATAAAATAAATAGGGCAGTTCTCTCTTTACCTGGAACACTCCATATCCCTCCCACACAGGCATATACATCCATACAAGTAGTCACAAACATACACTAAATATAGCAGAGTCTAAAAGGTGATATGATTGATTGACTAAATGGAAGATAACCTTCATAAGTAGGTAACTACAAATTATTCCAATATGAAGATAGTAGTTAGTTACCATCACAGATCCACTCATATATCCATTGTGACACCAGGAGTAAAGCTCATTAAGCGAGTGTGGTCCCTGTCTTTTACCCTCGCCGTCCTCAAACAGCCAACAAGACTCATCATCTCCTGTCTAGCAGCAGAAAAAAACATGTCAACAATTAACGAATCTCAAGGTTTAACAACATAATTCTTCATTTATTTTCCACACATACCAGAGGGAAGCTTTGATCTGCATCACTGTCGTTCAGAATGGAGCCGTGGGCATCATTTGTAGACTCCTTTGCACTCAAGTAGACGAAACCAGTTGCAACATGGTCGGGGAATCGGTTAAAGTAACTGAGGGGCACTGCATTGAGGAGATTCCCATTGACAATCGGATACACGGGGAGCTCCCCCGGCAAGAAACCAGAATATATACCCTCGTATAACTGTTGCTGGATATAAGGGCCACACATCTGACCGTTTTGATTCACATACATCCACCCGCTCACAAATGCGCCGGCAGCATCGTGAGTTCCGGACACTTGAGCGTCGTCCCCATTCGAATTCAATTCGCTACTCATCGTGGCCCCGATTTAAAACGGATAATAATCTACAATGACTACAAATCTGCAATTTGTGGAGTTTGTTTCCATTATTCCCCAGAACTCCCGTCCTCACAAGATGTAGGCTTTTAACAATGAATCACCTAAAGCTCCAACGCATCTTCCGAATCACCATCAATGACTTAAAAATTAACGAAACCTTAACTGATTCAATCGAGTAGCTGTCCGTTGATTGATTTTCACTTGAAATCGGCAATCCATAATTAGATTATTTGAATTAATCTTTTTTTCAAATTCATAAGATTGGAGAGGGGGATGGAGTAAAAGTCTTACCCCCGGTACAGAAAGCAGAATGAGCTGCGGAGGAAGAAGGCAAACAGAATTGACAGAGAGAGAGAAGAGAGAGAGAGACAGCGAGGATAATGAAGAAGATCAACTTATCAACACAGCGGCATCTAGGGCTACGCACAACGGAAAATTTCTTTTATATACGCATTAATTAATCCCGCTACAGCCAGTGTTATTAGGGCATCCGTAATGGGATGCATGCGTCCCGTCCCGCCCGCCGGGACGCTCACGGGCTGCGCTGCAGGGCGTCGGGTGGGACGGGCGTTGCGAAGTGGAGGAAAAGAGGGCGGGTCATCCCGCCACGCGCCTCTCCCCTCCATGTCCAATGAGATGGGCGCGTCTCGCCCACTCGCTGCCTCTGCAAGTGAGCGAGTTTTTTTATCCTTGTTTAATTTTTTTAAATTTCTCGTAATTTCGAAAAGAAAAAAAAAACAACGGGAAAAATGGCTATTTCATTTTTTTTTAATTTATACATACTCCTATAAATACATCATTCCCCCCAAGTCATTTTCTAAACATATTCCATCTGTTTCTCTCTCAACTTCATCTTCTTCACCACATTCTTTTAATTTTCAAGTGCAAAAATATGTAGCGACGACAACCAACCCCAATGGCGCGATTAGTTCATGCATGAGACCTACGGGGCATACACGCCGGGCTCCGCTCAGTCCGCAACCAACCCCCATGAGCTCTCCACCCACCACGAGATCCCTACGCAGCAGTTGGACGTCATCCAACTGTCCGACTTGCCAAGGGGCCACGACGTTCGAGCGATATACACCTCAGAGGAGAAAAAGCGGATCTTCGAGGTGTTTGTCGACACTAGTAAGGATCGCATCGTCGGCAACCAACAAAAATCAAAAGTTTTTTTGGATAGGGTTGTCGTTGCATACAATGGAAACCGATCGGGTGGCGTCTCGGCGCGCACTCAGAAGATGATCCGGGATCATTTCGACCAAGTTAGCCCAGAATCTCCAAGTTCTGCGGCATCTACAACAACTTGGAGAAGGCTTGGCCAAGCGATGCGAGCGAGGTGGATATTTTAAAAGCCATCATGTAGGTCTACCAAAACGACACTGGTAGACCATTCAAGTACGCCGCCACTTGGAACAAGGCCTGAAGCATCGACAAGTGGGCGGGTGGCCTCGATTCGGCGTTAAAGTGCACGAAGAACACCTCGAGCGGCCACTACTCCACGAGTGGTGGCGAAGGCTCCAAAGGCGCGAGCTCGGGAGCGTCGGGGAGGTCAAGTCGAGCCCATCCGATTAGAACGAAGGCGGCGAATAGAAGGGGAAAAGTGCCGGCTTCGAGCTGTGTGGATCCAGAGACGATGGCGGCAGCCAAAAAAATGCTAATGTACAACTTTTTGGCAAAAACATATTTCAAAGACACTAGTGTTATGACGCCTAAACAATAGGAAGTGCATTGCAGATTGATCAACAATCTTCAAAAGGATTTGGGTATGTTTACAAAGGATTGGTATTTTTAGGATTTTTAATAATGTAATTTTAGAATTTTTAAATTATGTAATTTTCAATTTTTAAATTAGAAAATTTGAATTATGTAATATTAGGAATTTTAAAAATTATGTAACTTTTATTTGTTTAATGAATTTTGCCTATTTTACTAAATCTGATATTCAATTTAATTAGAATATATAATAAATATAAGAAATAATAAATAAAAAAATGAAAAGTTGAGATCCATGAATGGTTAAAGGAATTGATGATTAAATAATGAGCAGTGTAGGTATTGTCTCTTAATTAAGAGATGGAGTAAAAGTATTGTGGGGCCTCTCAATAGTAGATGAATAGTATAAGGAAAGAGATTGTTAATTGATAGTATTGTATATTACCTTATGCACGTGTTTGATATACAGTGAATTTGCACTCATAATAGTATTATTTTTTATATTATTAATTATTTTGATCATATATGAAATTTTATAATTTGTGAGTTTATTAATTAATAACAAAATTGAATAACATATATGAAAACACAAACACGTATATAGTCAGTCACATATATTCGTATAATATCTCTATTATTGTTATTCATCCTAATATCTCAAAATTAAATGTTAGCGGCATAATTAGTTGTAAATCACACACTATACCAGTTTTTTTTTTCTTAAAATTTGCGGAGTTATTTATAAGTCACGCATCTCTTGTGGTTTATAAAAAGGATTATTGCATATAATGATACTAATATTACTCATTATGTGGTTTGCTATACAATTTTTAAATATTGACACCAAAAATATAACACTTTTAGTTGACAATATCGATCTATTTTCCACTAAATTAGAATTAATGTGATTTATACGTGCATAAATTGAAATAACCTAATATAAATGGACCAACGACTAGTCGATATGTAGTATTCTGACAACTTTTTATTTTACTTAGTGGGAGAATGGTAGATTTTGATCCTTAAATTTCTTTATTATAAGACATGATGTCAGATTAATATTATAAACTATATAAATTGTAGCTCATATTTTTTTATGTTAATATTTAAAAGATGTGTTTTAAATAGAGAAAATAATCCATTCAAGGTGGTATTGGGCTTTGCAATGTTCATGCGTCTCACGGTAAGTTCTACTCGATCGGGTGAAACAGTGCACACACTTCTACCCGATTGGGTATGACTCTCTGCAATATCATAGAGTTCCACTCGGCCGGATGAAAAATTCACACAATTTTACCCGGTTGGATGGAACTAAAGGCGCATCAGGGTCATGCGTCTCACCCTGAGAAGCACCACGTAATTTTCATTGCTTCCTCCAATTTTGGGCGTATTTCCGGCAAATTTTGTTGAACATCATCCAAAGGTATGTAGTTTTATTGTTGTTGTTAGATTTATACTTTAATTCCTACATTTTTGTTGAATTTTTATATATTTAGGGTTTAATTATTTTCGGGTGAAATTTTGATATACTTAGCTATTTTTGATTGATTTGAATAATTAGATACGTTGTCACATGTAGAGATAACAATTTATTTTGCAATTGAGATATTAGATGGTATATAATAATGTATTAACTTGTTAGATATTGTAGTGTTAGTAATATATATTAGGTGTTTGATAAAATGACTAAAAGAATTGGCTATGTAGAGATGATAAATTATTGTATGTTAGATTAGTTTAGAATATGTATTTTAATTGGACGATATATTGGGTATGTTCGTTTAGAATGTGTAATTTTGGTTATGTAGAGATAAAAATATTTTATTGTTGGTAAATTGTCTATTATTATTGGAAAATTGCCTATTTATTATTTGGAAATTGCCTATTATTATTGGAAATTGATTATTGTTGTTGGATTTTTTTGAAAACATTAGATTTATATTCTTATATGTTCGACTTTTTGGTATCGTGTTTGCCTAACTTTATTTATTATGAATTGTATAATGGCGAGCTCATCACAATCAATTGCTCAATTATTCTGCGGTCCACAGGATCCTTCACTTCTATTTTTACAGCGAGATCACATTTCGAGAATGATTTGGGCAGACCAAGATCGAAATTCTTTGCAAGTCCGCAGATATGAGAGCAAGTTATGAGATTGTAAACCCATTCATCAAAGGGTTGTGGAGTATATTCATGAGTTTGGATTCAGCGGTCTTTTAACTTGTGGGAAGCCAAAAGACATCGATCATCACTTGATCATCGCTTTGGTTGAGCAATGACGACCAGAGGCTCATACCTTCCATCTTAAGATTGGTGAGGCGACTGTGACGTTAGAAGATGTGAGGTACTTTGAGATCTTAGAATTGATGGATTTTCCATGACTGAGGTGGACTTGAGCTTGAAGACCGAAATATGGATGCAAGAGTGTCACCTCTTATTGGGCTTTATCCATCGTGACACTGAAATGAAAAAGGCCAGTATTTATATAGTGGCACTGACTGCTAAAATGGGTGAGCCTCTAGCATGTGACCTTAATGACGAGATTTACCTCCAATGGGCACGCATGTATGGCATTGGTTGCAAGGTGTCATTGATATATATATGAAATTATTGAAAGATGTCGATGTGGCTTCACAGTGTAGCTAGGGATAGCGCAACACTGGTCGCGCTCTATCATAATCTATGCAAAGCAGCATGTGATCACAAGAAGTATATTGGTGCCCCCCTAATACTTTTATAGCTTTGGGCCTAATGACGAATTCAAATTCTGCGACCTGAGTGCCTATATCCTCATGTCCACACCGACCATAATCCCGCTACATGCACGTAAGTAGATTATTTGTTCTTTATTGTTTATGTATCAGATCTTGTAACGAATGTGATTGATTTTTTTGTATTGTCAGGTGGAATGACCATATGCGTCTAGCAAAATCTCCTCAACATTGCACTGAGCATTATCGGGAGCAATTGGCACGACTGCAGTCTAACAAGGTACATTTACGTCTTTTTTTATAATTTATCATTAATTTAACTTATCATTTTGACTGAAAAAATAAATATTTTTTAGTTCATATAGTAGCTTTATATGGAGCGCCTCTTGTCGTATTTTTGCATAGCTAAATAGAGTTGTTGGAGGACAACCACATTCTTGATATGTTGGCATATCGTGAAGCCACATGAGCCGCAGAGAGTTATGCGATAATTTGGCTTGTCCCATCATATTCCTGAACTCGTCGTGGTAAAGCATGAAAGGATTGGTATGTCGAACAAATCAAGTACATTGACAAAATGGGATGTGTGCACCAGTTAGTGCAAGATGCAGTAGATGACCTATTTGGACGAATAACACATGAGTATATAAGGTGGTATATGTCGATCATTGTTACATACATCATTCAGCCAGACGTACGGTCGCAGTCGGGATTTCAGGAGTCTGCATCATCACAGAATTATGCCGTAAGTATTCCTTGTTATTTATATTTAAAAATGTTATTCTGTGTGATTTTGAAGTACTTTGTTTGTTTTTTACAGTTGGAGACACTTACTCGCATATATCACACAACGAGTCGATCCGATTTTTCCATCCCGGCATGCAGCGTGTCCTACAAATGGTTGAGGATGCTCTTAGGAGATGTGGTGAAGATTTTTGTATTGACAAACTTTCTTTTCAGCGTATGCAGGTCGATACATCGATACATTTCGTTGAGAGAGCCCAATGTACTGGAAGGAGAGGTGTCCGAACAGATGGACACAGAATGTCAAGAGATTGGTTGTCACAGCACACACAACCTCAGCCTGAGTTTGTGCCTCCCTCGCCCCAGCACGATCTCATGCCTTGGCCTTACAAGCAAACATCTTTCTAGGGATGGGAGCTTGGCCACTCTGGCGGACATCTCACGAGCTGTGGACACCGAATGAAGGCTATCAGATACACAGATAATCAGTTGATTCATATTTCGCTAGTGTGCAGTTGGAGGCTGATGACGAGGTTGCTGGTTTTGAAGCTATTCCAGAACCACGTCATTCACCATCTGCAGGGTCAAGCGTTGGTCGAACATTGATGGGCCTTTTTACACGAAAGTCTAAACGTGATAATAAAGGCAAAGCACCAAGCAAATACTCTCCTAGTGGCTATCCGTAGATTTTTGTTTTGATGGTTGATTGTTTGGATCAAATTCCATAATTTAGACCATTTTTTTAATTTAAAACAAATACTACAAATTCAATTTTAAGTACCAACAACATTATTTATGTAAATCAAATAATACATTATCGATGACGAAAGGAAATGAAAAATAAAAGGATGAATTTTGGACAAATTTGGAAGTCAGAGAGTTCCACTCGATCGGGTGGAACAGTGCACCACCAATACCATATGTTTTCTGCGTTGCCATAAAAAATAAGTGTACTATACCCTCCAACTTCACTAGGTAAATACCGAAAATACTCTGACCCCATATGCGCATACTGTGGAACTGATTGTTCCCCATGCATTGTCGGAATATATGATTTCGTTCAACAAATAACTCATCATCACAATAATCTTCATCTGATTCATCACTAAAATATTCAAAACTGTGTAAATCATCTGCCTACGAAGGACAATGCAATTCTGAACCATCAGAATTTATGCTGTCATTATCATTACTTTCATTCTATGGAACAAACATGTTGTCTTCACCATCAGAATTGTAGTTTAAATTTATATCTACAACATTTAATTCATGATTGATCCCAATATCTTTTTACTCTGGTTGTTCGTCTCTCCTAGACGACCCTGCTTCATAACTAGTGGTTGACTGGAATTCTTGTTAAGTAACCGTTGCAAACTGAATCATCAGTTCAACTTGACATGTTTAAACACCATCACTAAACATATATTGCATTCATTCTTCAGTAAGTGCCTACATAGGTTTATCAATTTTCAAGAACTACACATTTACAAAATAAACTGTTATCTCTACATATCACAACATATCTAATTATTCAAAATCAATCAAAAATACTTAAATATATCAAAATTTCACCATAAATCAATTAAACTCTAAATATATAAAAATTC
>JAYDZE010080059.1:11837-24950 GCA_034509125.1 Monilaria moniliformis
TTCAAAATCAATCAAAAATACTTAAATATATCAAAATTTCACCATAAATCAATTAAACTCTAAATATATAAAAATTCAACAAAAATATAAGAATTAAAACATAAATATAACAATAACAATAAAACTACATATCTTTGTATGATGTTCAACAAAATTTGCCGGGAATACGCCTAAAATCGGAGGAAACGACAAAAATTTGCTAACGAAAATATGTGTTGTGCGTGTGTGCAATGTTGCTGCCATAATATATGTATAGAACGGTGAAGAAGCATGAGCCTCATGCATCTCAAGGTGAGATGCATGACCCTGATGCGTCTTCAGTTTCATTCGGCTGGGTAAAAGTGTGTAAAATGCTTTACCCGGTTGGGTGGAACTCTCTAATATTCAAGATAGTCCTACCCAACCAGCTAGAAGTACGTGCACTGTTTTATCCGATCGGATGAAAATCTACCGTGAGACGCATAAATCTCATACGTTTTACCAAGTTGCAGAATTAAAAAAAAAAAATCTCATTTAACAAACTTTTATATTCAATTGGCTTATATTGCGAAAAAAAAGCCCAAAATGGATCGGGAAGACCGTAATAACACGAGCTCATAACTGAAGGCAGAAGGGAGCTACTTAAGAGAAATACAGCTGGCAGCTACTAACTTTCTAGTTCTAGTTGAATTTATTGTGTTTGATTCTCGCTATTGAGTTAAGGATTTTTCCCTCTTCTTCTTCCTTAATAAACTACTTTCTCAATTTTTACATGTTATCTAGAGCCAACCTTGAGGGTTTTTGATTAGCTGTAATGGCGAGACATAGGAGAAGCGGATGACATGTGTTGGCAGACTAAGAAGCTGGTAACAACGATGCTCTACCCCAATAGTATGAACGAGCTGAAGGCGATGATCTTCACCAAACAACAGAGGGGTGGAAATCCAGATCTGCGGATGTTGCAAGCGAATCAGACCGAGGAGGTATTACAGTTGTACAACGCAGATCACCCTGGTATGCAGCTCGTTTCTGGGCAATTAACAGAAAATAATTTCCTTAACTGGAGTAGAATCTATTAAGCGAGCATTAGGTACGAAGAATAAACTTGAGTTACTTTATGGTAGTATACAATGAACCTGCAGTTACATCTCTTTATTATAAGGCTTGGCTCAAAGCCGATTACATGATATCCTCATGGATTATAAATTCAATTTCTAAGGAATTAGTTGATGCTTTTGGTCATATTGAGTCCACTAAGAAATTTTAGGATACATTGAATCAAAGGTTCGGAGAAGTAATGGACCAAAAATTGCTATGTTACAACGTGAAATTAGCAGCTAAACACAGGGTAATCAAACTGTTCTTGTGTATTTCAATAACCTTGCAGCTTTATGGTATGAGTTAGACATGCTGCTGCCACCTATACACTGTGTATGTGGAGCTAGAAATGGAGCTATGGAAAGACAAGAAAATCAGAGGTTGATGCAGTTTTTGAATAGACTTAATGATAGTTACGAGAATGCTTGCGATCAAGTTTTATTTCTTGATCCTCGACCAAATGTTGATCGATCTTATTCAATGATTTTACAAGTTGAAGATCAGAAATTGTCCACTTATACTTTTGTTGATTCCATTAGTCAGTTAGCTATGAATGTGGGACATCAATCTCATTATAATGCTAAACTAAACACTTATGAGAAACAATACAACTTCAAAGGGAAGAAGAGTAAGAAGGAAAAACAGAATCTATACTATCAATATTGCAATAGAAATGGTCATGAAGAGAATGATTGCTTCAAGTTACATGATTTTCCTGATTGGATAAGAAGTTGAAAGAGTCAAGGGAAATTGGAGGTGAATTATGCAGATACACCTTTTGATGCAGATAAGCAAGTACCGAGTGATTCCAGTTCAGATATTAGCGAAATAGTTCAAAATGGACTTGCCAAATGTATGGGACAGTGGATAAACAAAGAAACTAGTCCACCTCAAATGAAATTAGATGCAAATACGGTACATGATAGTGTAGCTGATGGTGCTGGAGGACATTACGCCTTTAGTACCTTAAATGGGATGGAAAGAGAATAGTGGATTGTGGACTCAGGGACAAGTGCATATATATGTTGCAATCCTAAGTTCATGATGGTCACCAACAAAATTCCAAGTCCACATGATATTCTTCTTTCTAATGGTTCTATCAAAACCTGTCATATATCAGAGAAATGTCAAGTTAAATGAAGATATTCAACTACAGAATGTTCTTTTGGCACCTAGCTTCACATATAATATGATCTATGTAGCACAATTAGCTAATGATAATTTGACCAGATGCTTGTTTCTGGATTCACATTGTATCTCCAGAATGTAGATTCAGACCATATTCTAGCCATGGGGAAACTCATCAAGAATCCGTATATTATAGGGATTAGGGAGAAATATTTCTTGTAAAGCTCTATCTGTACCATCACATGATGTTCAACAGTGGCATGATATGTTAGGATATCCATCTGCTGGAGTTATGGAGCACATACCTCTTTTTAAAGACAAACTGACAGCTGCTTCTTGATGCTTTGAAAAGATGTGAGGTATGTGCTGGATCAAAACAAACTCGACTATTATTTTCAGTATTAAACAGAAGAACCTCGGGTTTGTTTGAGTTAGTTCATGTGGATGTGTGGGGCCCATGTAATGCTGAATGTATAGATAATATCAAATTCACGCTTACTTTGGTAGAAGACTATAGTAGAGTTGCCTGGATATACTTGCTAAGCACGAATGGACAAGTGTACTCAGTGCTGAAGCAAATTATTGTGCTCATTCAGACACAATGTGGGAAGACCATTAAACACATTATGTCGCTGATAATGGTATCATACACTAGAAATCATGTGTTTACACTCCCCAACAGAATGGAATTGTTGGAGAGAAAGCAACAAAGCTTGTTACAAACAGCCAGAGCCTTAATGTTTCCGAATAACTTACCGCACAAGTTTTTGTCTTACTCTTTATAACTGCAACTTGGTTGCTTAATCGTATACCTAGTAGAGTTCTGATATGGGAATATCCTTATTTTATTTTGTTTGGGAAGTGTTGCACCCTTAAATCGGCGGATGCGTCGGGTGAGTCTAGCCACAGGCGAGCTCGGCAGATTTTGGTGTCAAGGCATTTGAATTCGTGCTTTGGCTGGTTTCGGAGTGGCTTGTTGTAGTCAAGATGCGGAGCTTGACGAGAGATTGTAAGTGCTATGCGGGATGGTACGGAGCTCGGTGCACCGGGCGAGTCTGCGGGTGATGCAGTGGGCGGCGAAGACCTGATGATGCGGAGCATTGGGCAACAACGGGCTTGGTGATGCGGAGCACCGGGCACGGGAGCAGCACTTAGCGTGTGGGACGTTCAAGTATTGGCCGAGGTGTGTGTAGGAGCCGAGGCATGTGAGCAAGGCCGAGGGCACGACCCAACGTGCGGAGGTGTGTGGGCGCCGACGCACGACGGGGGCATTACCCGACATATTTGGGGTATGGGCGCCATATGTGGCGGGGACAGTGCGCGAGGTCATGCTCCAACGAGGATCGAACCCGGGCGGGAGCAGTTGCGAGGTGCGCATGTGCGGAGCATGCGAAGCGGTTGGCGGGGCGGTTATCGTGGAGCATAACTGCCCCCTGCGTGGAGCAACCGAAAGGGCGACACCTAGCCAAGCAGTTATGACCCGACGGTTTAGATTAGTGGAGCCCAGTGGTGGGGGATGTCCACCACACAATTATGTATATTCCTTGAGCAGCACAACTCGAGTAGTGAAGTGTAACTTGGAGTGAGATATCCAAGCGAGTATTGTGTGCTAGCCTTGGACCTTTGAGTTGATTGAGTGATATTCGAAGGTTGGGAGGTGAGGGACTCCCGTAATCCAATGTGTGCTTTACTCTATTCCGCTGCGCGTGTTGAGTAAAGGGGCTGGACACAATGGCCTCAAGCCACGAGTGTTTGCGAGGGAAAACACGAGTGCTAAGTGAGGCGCGAAGGCTGGTCATTGCGTGGGGCATAGGCGCCGGCACATTCCTTGCAAAAATTTCTACGTGAGTGCAAAGGGGTGTGACATGAAGGAACCCTCACTTGATTCTGTTCATCCTTTTGGCTGTTTGGTATATGCAGTCAATTATTCTCCCCGTAAATCTAAGTTTGATAGCAGGTGCTTACGATGTGTTTTTGTAGGGTATGCTATGAACCAAAAGCTTTTTTTTTTTTTTTTTTCTGTATGATCTCCTCAGTTCTGAGATTGTTGTATCTTGGGATGTTAAATTCATTCATTCCACTCATCTTTTTCGTCATACAGCCACTCATCCTACCATATCTTTTTAAATTTCATTTCTATGTTGATTCTCTTATCTCTTCTTCCTCTTTGAGTCTACCTGATGATCAACCTTCTATTAACCTTCCTGATCCTTCTTGACTCTCACACTCTTCTACTCATGATACATTTGAAATTCACCCCACTCCTAATATTTTCGATTCTTCTTCAGCTTCTAGAAATTCATCTTGCTCCTGATACCCATGATGTTGCTCCCCTCAGAAAAAGCACCAGAGTCACTAAACCCCTTGCTTTGGATATCTTATTGATGTCATTGATGTTAATCTTTTTCATACAGACATTCCTAGCTCTAGCATAACTCCTCCTACATTTCCTTACCATGTTTCCACTTTTCTTTCTCCTTATTATACTATTTTTCTCATTAATGTTACTCCACTCCAAGAGCCCCCTTCTTACAAAATAACATATCTCTACATTGAATGGACTAAGGCTATGGATTTGGAGTTGTTAGCCTTGGAGGCTAATCAAACTTGGATCATAATGGATCCCCCACCGGAAAAGACAGCAATTGGTCGTACATGGGTGTATAAGGTGAAGCTGAAGGCTGATGAATCTATTAGAAGTTTAAGGCATGTTTAGTTGCCAAAGGCTATAACCAAGACTATGGTATGGATTACAGTGAGGTTTTTTCACCTGTTGCTAAGCTAGTTACAGTGAGGTTTTCTCACCAGTTGCTAAGCTAGTTACAGTGAGATTTTTTATTGCAGTGGCTAGTACTTATGGTTGGCCTATCCATCAAGAAGATGTTAATAATGATTTTTTTCACGGCTTCTTACATGATGAAATATATATGGTCCCACCTGAGGGATATACTAAAGCTAAACCTGGTCAAGTTTGTAAACTGATCAAAAGTTTGTATGGTTTGAAGCAGGCTTCTCGAGAGTGGAATGCAGAAATTTGCTCACATCTCTTCAGCTATGGGTTCACACAGTCTTCCCATGATCATTGTTTATTTACAGAAGACACAGTTCATCATTTCTTTGTCTCCTTGTTTATGTGGAAAGCATCTTGATCACAGGTCCTGATGAACAATTGATTGTTGAGCTAAAGGCCTACTTTGATGCAGCCTTTACTATCAAGGATCTCGGGTGTGCACGTTATTTTTTGGGCATGGAGATTGCCCATGGTGTTTCTGGAACATCTCTTAACCAAAGGAAGTGTATTTTGGATCTTCTTGATTCTATTGGTCTTCTTGGCTGTCGCTCTGTTCCCACCCCCTTACCAAAAGGCCTGTCTTTTTCTGCTTCAGGTTCTGCTCTGCTTGATAGTCCAGATTCTTACAGAAAATTTGTAGGTAAGCTACTTTATCTCAACCTTACACGACCTGATATCAGTTACGCGGTACAGAAATTGAGTCAGTTTGTGGCTAAGCCGTGTAAGCATCATTGGGATGCTGCTATTCGTATTCTCAAATATCTGAAAGGATGCCCTTCTCTCGGTTTGGGCAGCTCCATTTCTATCACAGCTTATAGTTATGCTGATTGGGGAACTTGTCCAAGCTTGGATTGGTGGAAATACAGATGACAGCTACTTACTTTCTAGCCTAGTTAAACTATAACTACAGGTATCATACATAGTTGAATCCTTTCACATTCAATTTTTTGTGAATTGACGTATACTAACAAAAATAACGTAGATCTTTAGAAAGAAGAAGAAGCAACACTTAAAGAAAGAAGGGGAAATAACATATATATGAGTTCGTTGCACTTGTAAGTTTTCTTTTAATTAGACGATGCAATTTTATTTTGAGATTTGAGTCCATTTTTAAAGGGAACTTTTAGGCCATATTGATTTAAAGTCCTCAGAAACCTATTTGTAGAAGTGAAGCAGACAATTGTATTGCATTGACCATTTGAGTCCTAAATACTAGTGATCTCTGCCACCTACTAATCTTGATAAAAAAAGAGAAAATATATGAAATTATCTCAACGTTAACATATTATCATTTAAATCGTAATATTTTGACATTGTAAGAGAATTGTCCCAAGTCAGATTTTAGGGCTTAAGAACGTGGTCATATGTGCATGCTGATTTGCGATTTATAAAATTATTGTAGAAATCCACTGCTCTTTGACGTCGTCAAGGATTCAAGGATCAAATTTTACTTCGTCTAAAGTAATCAATATGAAGTACAAAAGTGGAGGACCTAGTTTTCAAACTGAAAAGATAGAAGGTAGGTATAACCGTATAGGAATTATCTTTTACACAAAAGAAAAGGTAACCCATCAAACATACACTTTTGCCACAGAGCCTAGTAGTTGTAAAACTTAAAGCCGTCGTGCTGCTACTAGACACAATTTTTTCTATTTTTGGTGTTTCTGCGTTAACTTTCAATATTAGTTTGTTAATAATTTTTGGGGAGTCAATGTGCGTGACTATGCACCTTTAACTATAGAGCTACACCATATATATAGGAGATAGTTTAAATTAATTATCTTTTTATTGCTGATCTGTTAGTCTCCTATGTAATGATTGAATTCGCTATATGGTTTGCTGCACTCATAAAAGAATAAAATTTATATGGGTTCAATTCTAAATGTGGTGTTTTCTTTTTGCCCCCTCCATGATTCAAACTCTTGTATACATTCATCTAGTAATTGAGATACATCCACCGTAAATCTTTATAATTAAATTGACTGAAAATGGTTTTCAGTTTTCACAGTAAAAAAGATTTTTACTTCAACCATATATATATAGGGTTCAAATTAGTGTCCTTATTGTTAGTCCGTTGGGGGGCTGTGTAATTACTATATCTGTTGTGTAAAATTACTGAATCTACTGAGCAATTTACTGCATTCAAAAAAAATAAAATTAACTGGGTTCAAATGTTGGAGGTGGTGATTTCTTTTTTGCAGTGCAATAAACAATACAACAGATTCAATAATTTTATATGTTTGGTGCAGTAAACTAACGTACTAACAATAAAATATGGACTAATAATAAACAGGTCCTACATATGTGTGCGCACGCATGAAGTTGTAATTTAATTAAAGAAAATGATGTTGGTCGGAACAGGACCACATTGTTGGGTTGTTATATCATGAAAGAAGCAAGTCTCTCATTCATGAACCATAACTCTCGCATTCCTCTCATTAATATATCACCTTTTCTTCTTACCCTACAATACTCGCAACGAATGTTCTTGGATGTTATATGTCTTCTCCTATCTGCCAAGAGTCCTGACAAAATCTCTCTCTCTCTCTCTCTCTCTCTCTCTCTCTCGTATATAAGCCCTTATGAAAGTTGCTAGACTAACAACCATCATCTTACCAATAATTAATAAAATCTGTTCAATAGATTTGTAACATTCCCGATCGAGTTAATTGTTTCTTTTTTGCGAATATTCCGAGTTAATTGTTAGATAGCCACATTCTGCTTTTCCTTGTCTCTCCATTGCCTAATCGTCTTTTTCCATAACGCCATAATTTTATATATTGTAGCGAATTTAGGTAGCAATCTCTCAACTATTCACGGCCTTACAATTTCATGCGCATTATACAATAGAGGAATTTAGTATTTGCAAAAAATAAATAAACTCTGAGTATCATATATTTGGGAAACATATATAAAAATATAGCTCTTAATTTGAATTTTTACATTTATTTGTAATTGAGTAATTTCGGACTTCCGTTTAGTTTGAATGAGTGGCCGTGAGGGAGTTTTGCATGATTTTGTAGATGCAATCTCAGGGACGGATGAAGGTGGGGTTGGGGGTCAATCGACCCCACTGCTGACTTATGAGTGCCGCTGAAAAACTCCATTAATCGGCTGTCGATCCCACGGCAGCTCTACCTCTGACTCTACGGCAGCTTGGCCTCCGCCCCAAGTGCAGCACCTCTATCCATGGTTTCACATAAAGAGAGATCTAGAGTGAGAGAGAAAATGCTATGCCACTGTATCCGACTCCACGAGTTCCGTTTCCTGGATCCGTCATTTTGAGACCTCAGACTTTCATCTAATTGCATTGAGTTCTTAATCTTGTTTTTAGTATGTTATATCTCAGTGAAAACAAGCCTTAAGGTTTTCCCAAAAAAGAAGAAGAAAAGAATTGCTACAAATTATTGAGATGGTAACAAGTCTTACTAGTTGATTGTGTTTGATTACCCACCCAGTCGAGCTTTAGCCAAATCGAATATGTGTTAAGCTCCAATAGTTTGGTATTTTCATTTTTACATTATTTATTTCACTTATTGAACTAGGAACTGGAGGCAGGCATTAAATTTAATCTAAAATGCAAAACTAAATCCAAACATAAACAAGTAATGAACGATCATTTGAATTACTTAATTAATTCAATTTTCCTGGCCTAATTAGCACCAATTCGAGATCATGTGAGTGTGTGTGTGTATATATATATATGTGTGTGTGTGTGTACAATTTTCTTTTACAGAAAAAGAAGTCTACTTATATATTGGATTGGGCGACTCGCTCGCTAATCTCACAATAGCGAGTGTAAGATAAATATTGCGTTATGGTACATGAAAGTGGGTAATCATACAATAACGATTCTCTGTCATATATTTACCCATACTCCAAATAAATAAATAATTGGAGGTGGAATTAATGAAAACGAGGTCCATGCACATGGAGTTGGTTGTTTTAGTACCTTATTGTATAATATATCAACACTATATATATTTTTATTAAATCAAGGTTGGTAACATTGAATGACCCACACAAATCCAATAGATTGAATTTAGTCGATGAGATTTAAAATTTAGCAATTTCAATTCGACTATGCTTTTCTTATTTTTCTATCAAGACAAGACAAGAACCAAATCATGGGACCCAAAGAACAATAGCACAAAAGTTTATGTTGGCGCCACTGCCTTTTTTCTTTTCCTATTATCAATTTGTTTTTTCTTATAACCAAATGTCTATACTTCGTATAATTAATATTTTTTGTTTTTTTTTTGCAAACACAATAATAATAATAATAATAATAATAATAAAAGAATTCGATAATCTGCCACATGGGTGATCATCACGAGGCATCGTTTGTTTGAGCAAACTGATGGTGTAGCACAACTTAATTCTATTAACTTTTCTTTTCTTCAGATCCAGCAAACTGAAGTTACACCTTAACTTTTATCCACTTTGTTTATTCCTTTAATTCATATACTTGGTTACTTTTATCTCAAGATATATAATATGTTGATCTCTCCAACACAACCACCATGTTTTTATTAGGGTAAATTACACTATATTCTAATCTACTAATATTTAAGCAAAAATATCCTCAACTATTAATAATTCATACCTAAGCTTACGTACAAACTATTACAAAATCGACAAAGATCAACCCCTGCTGTTTTGTGGATCAAAACGACACCATTCGGTTTTCACCTTTATTTAAGATCCACTTTGGCATTTGGCGAGCCATGTTAGTTTTCAAATGCTGAAAATTGACCTTGGGTATTTTAGTTAGTTTCGTCATAGTTCGGGCATTTAGTTGTAATTGTTAATAGTTCAAGATATTTTATTAAAACATTAATAGTTTTGAATTTAAATTGCAATTTACCATTTATAGTAAATGAAACTAAAAAGAAAACATCCTAACTTAAACTAGAGTAAATCCTGCGCCATAAAAATACATGTATAAGAGTTGATCATGTCCATCCCTCCATAGGCTTTGAGCTCATCAATCTCCTCCCATAATTCAGTCTCAAACTGAAAAGAAGAATTCATTGTCTTTACTCATTTATTACACCATCAACAAACTCCTTCTCTCTTCATTTTCATGCTCAGAAATCCCACATTTATTCCCATCACTTGAAACTTCCATCTCCAAAAATCAGAGCCCATGCCTAAATTGTTGGGAGAATTTCTGCAGGAGCAGCAAGAGCCATTCACTCTAGACGTTTACCTTCTCGAAAGAGGCTATTGCACACGAACGGGGACTAATGCTTCTGCTTGTTGCAGCCAGAAGAAGAGTCGGCAAGCCATCCCAAATTGCACGGCATTAGTCCGCGCAGTTTTCAGCAGAATTCTGCTGCATAATAAGAGTAAGAAAATCAAGAATTCCAGAAAAAAAGAAACTAGTGATGCTGAGGAAAATGAAGATGAGTTCTCTTCAGCAAGCGCCACAACTTTGTACAGTTCTTGCTCAGAAAGTCATGAAGTGGAAGATGAGGTACAGCTCAACCTTGTTTGATCATTGTTTTGTTACAAATTTAATAAATGTGACGAAATATATTCATATGTTAAAACTTTCGTTGAAGCTAGCAGGGTGAAGCAGACACAAATTGTTTCAATCTGAGATCAGTGGAAGAATATTGTGATAAACAACTCAGCCCTATCTCAGTTCTTGAAGAAACAGAATCTGAAGCCTCACCACTTCATCAAAGTATGTATATTCTCATTCAACCTTGAAATACTCTTTAACTTTTTCTTCTTTTTTTTGGGAGACGGAACTTTCAGTTTTTTCTCTAAATATTTGCTGCAGTTTTCTCACCGTTTAACGATTATGCTAAAAATTAAAGCTGGTATGACATCGATGTGGCTATTTCAAGTACATGAGTATAGTCCAAAATGACATAGTATAAATTAAGTGCTAAACGATGTCGTTCTTACTTTTAAAACTCATAGCCACTTGTTCACTTGAATTCAATGCTAAGTTACTGATTGATATTTTGAAGGTAAGAACGATATCGTTTAGCATTTAAATCATATTTTGGACTATATATGGTATTCCATGTAGTCACCCCAATGCCACGTCAGCTTTGATTTTAAAAAATGGCTAAATCAAGAAAAAATTGCAACGTATGTAAAGTTTGTGTATTTGAGAAAAAAATAAAAATTCGTGTATAAAACCAAAAACGGGCAAAAGTTTGTGTATTCTAAGGTAATTAACAGTTAAAACAAAGGAAAAAAATCTGGTTTCATCAAATAAAACTGATCACCAATAAAACTGGCTCATTCCACCTTGTGCAGGGCAATACAAATTCAAGAAAACAGAAGGGGAATCATCAAAGTCGTCGATTTCTCAATGCAAATCAAAGCATAAAAGCGCCCAAAATCTTGAAAAATGCATGGAATATTCTTACGATCAGTACAGTATAAACAAGAGGGCGTTGCACCAGACGAAGAAGCTTCTGGTAGACTGCGTGAGAGAAGTGATCGAGAACGAGAGGAGACGAGACGACGAAGGCGGGAAGCAGCTGAAGAAGATCTTGGGAGTTGACGAGCTTTGGAAGGTTGTGTGTGAGAATGTACGGATATGGAGTCAAGTATCGATACATGAAAGAACCATACCCCATGTTGTGAGATGTGATTTGATGGCTTCTTTGGAAGAATGGGATTCTGATTCTCATCAACACAAACAAGATGTTTCCATGGAGATTGGAGATGCTATTTTGGAGGATATTATCAATGAGATTGTTACATGCTAGTGAATTAATTTTTGTGCAAGTACCAACTTGTAGGTTAGTGAATATAATAAGACAAAAACTTGTACACGTTAAATATGTGGATTCGAAAATATATATACAGTAAAACCTCCATAAAATAATACTCGATAAATTAATAACCTCAGGTCCCAATTTGGAACCAGTTTAAATTTGGACATCGATCAATTAAATAATAAGATTTTTTTTAAATTATAGCATATATTTAAGATCCTGAAGAAATAATAAATTAATAATAATTAAAAATATCATATATATATGTTATCCACTTGAACATTCTAAGATAATTTAGTAAAATATGAATCTCTAATGTTACTTTCTTTTTGTTGAACTTTAAATATGCATCGGTCACATCTTTAAATCTCCCAATTGCACCCAAGAGCTGCGGCGTTGTTTTCTCGTATTGCAATAAAAAATTATGAAGAGTTATTGCCCCCTGTTGAGTGACCGGTTACAAAGTTATTGTTGTGTATGATTTAGAAACAATACAAGAGATCATTATATATTGATCTACTTTTACACAATGTACATTTATATGTAAGTCCATGAAACATTTTTTTACTTTGGCAATAAACAATGAATGGGATCATTCAAACTTCTAATTAACATGATTATGCGAGTAAACATTTTTTGAATGACGATTAAAACCTGTGTTTTAATTTATTTGTCATCGATAATTAATGTACATTGTAAGTGGATTATACAATCCTAGAATTTTGAAGGTCCTTTACGTATATACATTAAAACCTCTTTAAATTAATAAATTATTAATTTATCAATTATAAAATATGTCTCTAAATTAATAAAATTTTCCGGTTCCAACAATATTAATTTATAGAGATTTTACTGTGTTTGATACGATTTCCAGATCGAATCCACAAGCAACCGTGAAGTGGTACTTAAGTTGGGGGTCAACCCTCCATATTAATTTGAGCTAGCTTTCGTGTGTGGTGGAGTAAGGAGGCTTAACTAGGGTTGTAAAGGATTAGTTTGTGGATCCAATGTAGGATAATATATTCAATGCCTACTTAAGAGCCTCTCTTAGTCTAGCTCAAAGGTGGAGGGTTGGCCCATCCTCACCATATCCAAACTCTCAATGAAAGCTGAGACTCGCCCTGTTTCCGCACCATTTGGAGCCACATTGAGAGCATCCAGGTAGCCGCCCTCCAAACTCCGCACCACATCCAAACTCTCAATAAAAGCACCAATGATAGTTACTAAGCCCAATGCCCTAACTCCATTACAAAAGCTATCTCCTCAAAGGTGAAGGATCCATCGACCCCCAACCCCAACTTAAGTACCAATCCACAATTCTCAATTGCTTGTGGATCCGATGCAGGATGTTATCGATATTAAATTTTATAT